>OY759209.1:17023687-17095761 GCA_963662105.1 Meiosimyza platycephala
AGTCGGAATGTACCTTTGAATGACGAGCGTACTTTTTGCTTAAATTTTCTGTAATTTAGCATAAAAAATGGTCATACTTTCATGAATCTAAATAAAATATTACAATTATTTAGTATGAACATTGGTAAATATAAAGAAATTTTACAAATAAAATTTTATTACAAAACTATAAGAGCGCCAATGTACTGAAAAAAGTACCTACAATTGAACTGAAGTGCCATCACTGCTGCTAGTCATATGCTCCGTGCCTTTATGAGCATTCAACAAGGCACTGCTACCATTTAAAGTTCATTCACAAATCAATATTCGCTTTCAATCAGTGACTATAATTAGCATATAGAAAACGTGTATATGTTAAAAAAATTCAAATAAAAATAAATAAAAAATAGTTCGACTAATTTGAAGAAAATAAACCTACAACAACAACAATGATATCGTATCAGAAATAAGTAAATATATATATATATACGTGTAGACGAATATAAAAAAATGCAATAATTACATATTAATTAGCACTGCTGTGATGATCACTGGGACGACTGTTGACGGTGACGACGACAACAAGCACGTTCGCTGCTGTTATTGTTGTTTGTTGTTATTATTATTGCTGCTACTGCTAATCAATACAACAAGTGTTTTTATTCAAATAGTAAACTAAAAAAACTTTAGGTTTTTTTCCGTCTGTTGTTGTTGTTTTGCACCCACCAGCAAGCGGCTGCTCGCCTGTTAGTTAAATTTTCAAATGATCGTTTATCACTCGATTTGCAATCAATGCCACAAAAAAAAAAAAAATTTCAAGTGCAATTTTTTTTTATTTTTTTTATTTAATTTCTACTACTGTTGTCGGACAACGATAGCGTGTTAGTTGCACTTTTTGTTAAAAAAAAAGTATTTCAATTATTTTATTTTTGTTTTCAGTTGTTTTTGTTATTATTCACTTTGCATAATTTGTGTGTTATTTGTTTTTCTTTCTTTTGTTGTCGTTTTCTCTATCACAATTTGACAGTCTCGATCGTATGCTATGCGAAAATAATACGTTAATAATTTTTCGATAAGACCGGTGATAGATCATAAGCAATTTAAATATCACAGGTCAACATGATTTTGATGTGCGTGATCAGATCAACATTTTTGCTTGTGTGTGGGGGTTATTTTGTTGTCCTTAATTTGATAGCAATATCCGTTAGCTATAAGTTGACGTTTCCCATTTTAAGACAGTGTGTGTGTTGTGTATAGAATTGACACTTTGCTGAACTACTCCAACATTTAAAAATTTGTATAAATTTCAACTAAGAAAAATATTTTCATATGTGAAAATTAGACTTCGTCAAAAAAAAAAATTGATAGTTCTTGAATCTTTGAAAATTACACCTTATAAGGAATATTCCTTGAAAAAGTAAATACAATCCGGTTAGTTGAAATGTATCGTATTTGGACTGAAAATTGTTTGAAAAGTCAATGAAACCAGAAGCGTCACTTCACCAGAGGGGAAAGAATTATAATTCCACCACTATTAGATGGTTTCATTGAATTGTTGTATTGAATAATACCTAGTATCAGATCCTTGGTGAGGCCAATGCCCTCCCCAGCCCTACCGAATTGACGCCACTGAATGAAACCAAAAATGTTATTGTATGGAGTGGATTTTGGTGTGGTGGCGTAATTGGTCCTATTTTTTTAGAAAATCTAAATGGCAATGCAATTACTGTGATAAAGCTCGATATCGAGAGATGATTAGAAACTTTTTGTGGAGTTACTGTGCGACCTCGGTTAACGCAACACACGATAAATGCAACTCCTCAATTTTCGCAAAGTGTATATTTCTTTCATTAAAGACTCAGTAAGTGCAACTTTTCAAAAAAAATTTTACCTCGCTCATTGCAACGTATGTATGTCATTTGAATATTCTCTGTAGCATTTGTCCTGGGAAATCCAATAAGGTTGAGGGTTTGTGAATACTCCAAGATGGAAAAATGTTTATTCAAATGGTTTCTTAAGCAACTAAATGATGATATTTTTTTTGATGAACTGACGTTGTGATATATATAATCTTTTTCTTATGAAATATCTATACCCAGTTACCGAAAATTTTTGACTCCATCATTGCAACTTCCGCGGTTATTGCAACAGGCTTCGTTTTTATTAGTTGCATTAACAGATGCCGCACTGTAATTGGAAGATATTGATATGCAGAACATGTAGTTTCAACAGGAAGTTGCATCATGCTACACAACAACGGAATCAAGATCTTTCGAAAGAAAAGTTTAATAACACAGGCCGACAAAATATAACCAAAATTCAAACCCAGAAACTAGACTATATATTTCCGATGGTTTTTGAGATATCCTAACCTAAAAGTACAAAAAACATGGTTTTAGGCTATATTTGAGGTTATTTTACATTGCGAAAAAATTTTTTTTCCAAAAGTGGTTGCGGCATCTGAAAGTATTGCTCTTACCCTTCAAAACCCTGTTTAAATTATGTCGATATCTTTTTTTTTTCTCCGAGCATTTCCGAGGCCAGATTTGGATTCAGCGCATTAAAAACCTTCAGAAATATATAGTCTGGATTCTGGGTCTCAGGTGCTGTCGGCCTGTGTAATCGACAAAATTTTCCAAGAACAGAGTTGAGTTTATTGAAGAGTAAAATTAATGTTACAACTTTTTTTTTCTTTTACAACTTTTTACAACTTAAAAAGTAAGGCCCTGAAAAATATGTTGTATTTTAAAAAGTTCCTTTTCTTTGTGTTCACGCCGTCGATATACACGACAGCGGTATTTTAGCGATTTTTATGAGTTGCCGTAGAAAAACTTTTATTCTATGAATACCTCTTTTGGTCATCAACAGCAGTCTTTGTAAATTCTATGAACTGATTTGTTGAGTTTTTGGATTGACTTTTTCATAATCACATGGTATTTTTTTTCAAAGGAATGTTTTTGTGGGTACTACTTTTGAACTGTTTGTCAGTTCGGTTTTTGTACATCTTTTGATTTTTGAAGGACAACAAAATCACCCTTTGTAACAATCGGTACAAAATATTTTCTTTTTTTGTTCAAAAAGATTCTGGAGCAGTGATGGTATTTTCAGTACATTTGCGTCCTAAAAAATCGTCATTATTACATTCGACAATTTTTCAGTATTTTCGGTACATTTGGCGCATTTTCAGTACATTTGGCGAATTTTCAACACATTTTCAGTACATTTATACAATTTAAATTAATAACCTTTGTTTTAGTAAATGACAATAAAATAATTTGAGATAGTAGATTGCAATAAATAGGTGAAGATTTTGTAATTTTGTATTGAGACGCCAAAAGTGAGGACCTTTTTATAGTCATTTCTAAAAAAATTTAGTCAAAATGGGTGTTGAAGACAAAAAAGTACATTCGGCCTCTAAAAAGTACACTTGAAGCGAGCCTTTTGTACATTTTCACAAAACCCAAATGCCAACACCGATGTGGAGTAGTGAAATCAGTCGAAATTCGTAAGAGTTGTTTGAATTTAAAAAAAAAACAAAAGTGTGATCATCGATATCAAAACGTCAACCGTTTTCTGATTTCTGAAGGACAACAAAATCACCCTTTGTAACAAGCGGCACAATATAATTTTTTTTAAAAAGAATCTGGAGTAGTGAAATCACTCGTGCCGTAGTTTTGTTTTTTTTTACAAAAAATACAACAAAAATGTTAATAAGATTTTTTTTTTTACAAAAAATACAACAAACATTTTAATAACTACATTTTGTGTAAAATCGAAAATTTCGATTTTCCTATTTCCTTTTTTTTTGTAAAACTCTAAATTCTTTTAATTTCTTTCATATTTGCACACTTATGAAATTTCGATCTGAACTCAGACTCAAGTTAAAAGTTTTTAATTTGTTGTTTTGCGTATTTTATCTTAAAAGTTCGCATAACAATCTTTATATCACTCGTCGTAGTTTTCAACACTGTTGTTGTTAGTGTTGTTATTATTATTATTACTATTATTTATTGTATTATTATTTATATTATGTCTATTTTTACTTTTTCTTTGCTATGAACTTGAAACCGTCGTATTTTGTACTTTTTGCTAGATATTTGCAAATTTAATGGATTTCTTAATTTATTCTCCGCCAAACGCTTACGATACGCTCGTTAGAACTTTGAAAATAAAAAAACCTCCGTGGAAAGTAACTTCGCGCACCGTTTAAACCGCTCAAATCGACTTGTTTGCTTCGCATTCAGCTCTCAACTGATCGTGTGTTTGCCAACGCGCGCACAGCTTCAATGTTGGCGGGCAAAAATAATAAAAAAATAAAATAACATTTTCTTTTGTTGTTGTAGCTATCGCAAAACTTTTGTTTGCTAGTGAGAAGCTTTATGAGTTTTTATCGCATGGGTTTTTTTTTTTTGCTCTTCGGTTTTGTTTCATTTCTAACAGCGATATCTTTTTGTTTAAGTTATTTGTTTTGTTGTATTTTCACGCGATCGTGCATCTTTAAGATTTGCGCTTTAAGAAAATTTGCAATTGCAAAAATTACAACAATAAATACAACAATATCTAATAAATAACAATTGATCAAGATTAGAAAGAAAGCATGCGAATTGTCATCGATTTAAAAATATCGTTGTGATAATAATCGTAGTGATAACATTAGAGTACAAAGGCATATATACCTATAGTAGTGTTGTTAGCTTTTAACGAGTGTTTAAGCTACATACATATAAACTTTAAGGTATAGGAATACCAAGCATTTTGTGAGTCAGATTATTCTTAATCGAGCGAGACATAATGATGGAATTTGTCAGCGGAGATTTTTCAAGTCATAACAAATATTTCTGATGCCATATGGCAAAACAGCATGTGTCCTATGTATGTATGTATGAGTATAGGAGTTATGCTGTTTTGTATTATGATCACTAATCGACATATAGTATTATAATTGCAAGACCAAAAACTCAAGCGCTAAGTCGTGCTTACCAAATAAGCACAGGGTTTTGGTATAACAGAAAAAAGTTCTTACGAAAGGGCTTGATTGATTTAAGGCATAACAATTTTTTCGTAGAACAGATATTTGCAGATAGTTCTTGAAAAATGTTTTTCTGCTAAGTTTTTCAAAAACCTAAAAATGAGATTACACTTTGGTTTTAATACTGACTAAGACTAACTTAAAATTTTCATTTAACTCAGATTTGCTAAATTTTATTTATTGCGCATTAATAACAGAAACTTAAATAATTTCAGCCACTGAATTTGAGTCACTGATTAACAAAAATTATTACAAAAAGAAAATAAATATACATATGTTATTATTAGAATTACTGAACTGAAGCAAATTAAGTGCCACTCATACGCACCGTTGCACGCAAGTGCATAAATAACAAGGGAAATAATTTTTAAAGGGACACAGCTAACTAACTTATTGTAAAGAATTCATTGCCTTAATGCATATTGAAGAACAATTTTTTCTCAAATTTAGGAATTCTTCCTTAAAAGGGGTAGATTTTTTTCGGTGTAAGCTCATAATTTAAATATATTATGAGTATATTTATATATCCATTGCAGAAAGTTAAAAGGAATTGAAAAAGTCGAAAAAATATGGAAAATGTTGAATAAAGTTGAATGAGGTTTAAAAAAGTGGAAAAAATACATATGGAATATATTGGGAAAAGTTAAAAGCTTGAAGTAGTCAAAAGCATATGGAAAATGTTGAAAAAAATATAATAGAAATGCAGAAAACCAAATATGCCACGCCCACTTCTCCAATTCCGCCTACTTTTGGTTCAATAAATTATATTCGTCATTGACATCCACATACTAAATTTTAGCAAAATAGCTTGCATAGTTTGCGATATATGCCTTAATTAACTTTAAAATTTAGGGCGCTGACACACCCACTGATACAATCGGAATTGATTAATCCAAAAATAGCGTTCCACAAAAAAACCTTTTATACCGAATTTCAATATGATTGCTCATATATTTCGATAGGTATGTCACTTAAGGTATTTTACTTGTATGGGAAGTGTCATGCCCAGTGGTGCTATTTCGCCTGCTTTTAATGCAGACATACCTTATAGCAAGTAAACCACTTACATCAAATTTCATGCCAATCGCTTCTAACTTTTTGTTAATATGGGAGGTGTCACGCCCACTGATGCAATCCCGTCGAAATCCATTTGATTTTATAGCTTATAATAATTCACATCTATACACCAAATTTTATGAAGATTACTCTCATTGCACACTATCTATAGCATTAAACGTTTTTTGCTTATATGGGAAGTGCCTCGCCCACAAGTACTATTTTACGAAATTTTCGTAATAAGATACCTTTTAGCAAGTATATCTGCCATACAAAAATTTAATAACGATTACGTTGTTATTTCTCTAATTATAACGTTTTTTGGGCTGTGCCACGCTCTTCAACGATTTTGTCCAGTATACAAAGTTTGTACTGATGACTGCTTTCAAATAAATTCCCTAAAATTTTCATGAAAATCGTATGTGGCAATTTTGAGTTATACGGAATCAAAATTTTCAATTCTTGAAAAGTGTCACGCCCACTTTCCAATTCCACCCATCTTAAACACAATTCAAGATATATGTATATGATTTGTATCCGTGTACTAAATTTCATTACAATATCTTGCACGGTCTACGAGTTATGACGTCATAAAAGTTAAAATTTAGGGCAGTGCCACGCCCCTTTAAGAGCTTTTGCAAATTTAAAACCTAGCCCAATCTTAATTTTGTTCACATATTCACCAAATCACCAAGTTTCACCAAAATCGCAGCAAACTTTTTTCAAAATGGGCTGAGGTATATTTACATAGAGTATGGGCGGTAGGCGTGGTTGTGAACCGATTTTGCCCATTTTTATATGCTAGCAGCTTGCAAGAAAGTGTGACCTGTGTGCCAAATTTCATTAAATTAGCTTGCTTAGTTTTCCCGTAAACGTGATTTCAACAGACAGACAGACACACAGACAAACAGACAGACAGACGGACATAGCTATATCGACTCAGGTGGTGAGTCGATATACTTTTCCATACCTGCCACTCCCCCTTTTATGCGTTACAAACGGAATGACAAAGTGAATATACCCTCTGTGTAGGGTATAAAAAAGGTCAAAAAAAAGGTCAATACAAAAAAGATTTACCTTTTTTTTAATATGGAAGACCACAAAAGGTCATCAACTAAAAAAAAAAATTGACTTTTTACCAGAGGGAGAAAAATTGTTTTTAAAGAACGGAAATACATTTTTTCCAACTTGGCAACCTTAGAAATGGGACAGGTGCGTATAGAGACTTATAACTTCACTTATTCTCAGAGGAGTGTCGCTCTTTTTGTCTTCTTTTTTATAGATATTCTATAGAAAACTTTAATTTTTGAGAGGGAGGTGTCAAACCCCCAGAATCAGTACTAAAAATGAGAAGGAGCCAAATACTTATTTCGCTTATATCAAATAAACCATGCGTTAACTATTACCAAATCTTGGTATATCTATATAATTCAATAATTTTCTCTATGACCTGGTCACCTAATGCGTGTATTTTGTCAAAGTATTTCTTCCGTATCATAAGCAACTCTTTTTTGCAAAATCTTAAAACAATAAGATACAATTTTTTCTTGACATTTAAATCATTTTATGACCTATTTGCTGAAGAAAAAATAAGATTCATAGAATGATAACTGATGCACACGCCTTAAGTTAGCATTCTAATTGCAAGAACAATAGCAAAGTTGAAGTATCAAGTATCCAATCTTTTCGTTCATAACGTACCTTTTAAAAAACATTATAGAAAAAAAAACATTAACTAGAGCTCCAGCCTTCACGACGCAAGCATTTAGTGCATAACTAATTTTTCTAAGAATCATCTTTGTTGCACAAACCATAGTGACAAAATTCACAACTGCATCGCTAGTAAAGTGCATTGCTGTTGTTGTTGTTGTTCTTGTTGCAAGTGATGTGCTTTCCAAATAAAAATTCAAGCGCTATTCTTGGTATTGCACGCCAAATAGCGGTAACTCTCTGTTAACGAGAAGACAAATCAAAATGTGGGCAAACAGCAAAGTTGGTGGTGTAACAAGCTCTTTGATAGAAGGGAAGTGCTGAGTGGAACTATAGTTCATAAAAGGCGCTGGAATGTAGCGATTGTTTTGACGCTGTTAAACTGCGTTTGTTAGATTTCACATTACCAATTGCGATGCTTGCTCCTTATGCCGTAACATGCCTGATCAGCAAAGCTAACGTTGCCTTTTGTGTAATGTACATATTAGAGGAATTTAGTTACGGCTTTGCCCGTGTGGTTTATTTAAATGAATATGTAAATGCTTAACATAACTGTTATTTGCCAAAAAACTACATTCGTAAGGATAGGATTAGGCACTGAAAAAAAAAACTGTCCTGATTTAAGGTATTCGGAGTGTACCACTTCGCGGTAATCGAGGAAAACTTAATTCCGTTTACTTTTTACACAATATATGTTTGTAGTATTTATGACCGCAAGCGACCTTTCAGCTGCTGTCCATCATTGCTTTGAATTATGATACTTTTAATAACAAACATACAAAATTCTTCTTAGTATTTCAGCAGGAAATATTGTTTTTTTATTGTGTGTTAAGTAGCCACTGTTTTAGTGGAGTACGATCACGTTTAACTGTACTTGCGACAATTCAACCAACCAACCAACCAACCTTCCTCTGCCCAGTAGATTGCGTGTTTATTTCTTAATTTTCCTCTTACATCTGCCATCCCTACCATTAAGCAAGTAAAATTTGTCTCTGTTTGTTTTTCCAACGTTCGATAGAAATGTGCGGTCCATTTAAAGCGCAGAGCTCAGTTGTTGATCGTTTAAATGGTCAAAAAGCTGCAACCAGATTTTTCATTTTCATCTTCTTGCAGTGCAGCTGCACTTGGCCGTCACACTAAAGCGATGGGAATGAGGACCCTGCAGCAACTTTAGTGAAGTGTTGTTTAAGTGGGTTCCTCTCATTCAAAGTCAACCACTGCTGCTGCTGCTTCTGTCGTAGTTGCAGCTTCTCTCCAGGATGTCGTGGGTCGTTTTTTGATGTCATTTACAGCTACATTCTTTTTTCTTTCGATTTGTTTGTTTTTCTTTAATTTCTATTATAATGCCCTACACCCTTTGGAGTTGGTGTTTTTTTCTTAATACAAAGATTTGCTACGAAGTTCAAAGAAAATGGGTCACTTAGAGATCTTTTCTCATAATAATAACCCATTACTTTAAGAGGAACGGTAAAGTTGACTATTGCCTTAGTGGCAACTATGCTCAGCTTTCGTGATTAAAGTTATTGACCAGTAGCGGCATTCAGTAAGACATTGGTTAATGAAGATCTGCGTTTACAAAGAGTAGAGAAATTATTTCGATTATTAGGCTGGTAATCTCGCCTGTTTGAAAATCAGCAACCTTCTAACATGATGAAAAATCTTCAGCAATTGTTCGAAAAAATTCCGCAATAACAAATTCAGTGTTTAGCTGCGTTAATGATGAAATGTGTTTTTAAGGCTCATGATCGGGTTCATCATCACGAAAACTTGACATCTGGTGTTTTGCAACTCCGCATTATTAGGACGAAGTACCTTTTGTCGTAAAGCTTACAGCTTATCTAAAATATCCTAAACCCTTGCCAATTATTTTCGAATTCGGAGAAATCGAATCTGAAACTCCTATAGCAAAAAAATTAAATTAAAAAATTAGTTACACTGAAAAAATGTCGTAGAAGTTTTTCGCAAAAACTTATTTCAGTGTACTTAATTTGTTTTTTCCTAAATCTCATGAAAAAATGAACAAAAAATTTTTATATTATTTTTTCAGAAAGATATAGTTTTATTGACTGACGCTCATTTCGGTAACCAGCCCAAAAGCGGACGTTCTGTTTATGTCCGATGAGAATATATTTACACCAAAAAATTTCGTATAATACAATTTAACCAATACGATTGGGATATCCGGCGAATAGTGGAATTACCCATAAAGTAGTAGCGATGCTCACATGAAAGATCAAAGATACATTAGGAATACATGTGTGTATATTGCCACCAATTTTGCTTTAATAAACGCTAACGTATTACGCTATTTACTTCGAAAATACAAAATTCGATTTATGAGTATTTTTAAATTCACATCTTACAATCGCTTCAGGGTTATCATCACTGTTTACGTCTGTTGGCGTTATCAATGTTTTTTGGCTAGTAATTGATAGAATGAACAATTTCGCGCATTGTTTCGGTAAATTTACAAAAATTATGAATTTAATTGTAAATGAAGCAAATAAAATCCCCAAATCTAGTTGATGTTTTAAGAATGTACCATAAAAAAAATGAACTATTACATGTGCAAGATAATTATCTTAATATCGTGGTAGGTACCTATAGCAGCTACAGTTATGGAATTCCACCTAGGAATGTTAGTTGCGTATATCAATCGCTGACAATCGTGACATAACCTATTCAATAAAAACACTCAATTGTGTGTATCAATCGCTTTGCAAAATGTAGACAGGATTGGACAACGAGGCGAGGCACCACTTATGACAGGTTTAGTTTTTATTTTCGTTCAAGTCAAACGGCGAAAATGGAAACAGATCAGAACTGTTGAAAAGTAATGGACGCGGCCGTCCTGCGTAAATCGGAGCCACGTTGGATAGAATTGAAAGCAATCGCTATTGATCATACACGTTGGAAAGGTTTTGTGAAGGCTCTACGCTACGTGAGTAGATAAAAGATACAAGATATATCGGGTAACATATTTAGGGTCACCCTGTGAAGCTACTTTATGAAAACCAAATTAAATATGTATTTTGTATTTCAATAGCCAGATTAATCTTGAGCAAAACAAAAAAAATATTATGAGAAAAGCTATATATTTTTGATCAGCTGGAGGCATTGAGGCAAAAAACGCACTGAGCGCCGTGGATAAAAATCGCAAGATACCATGTAGTCCATTTTATTAGGAACCTGCTATACATACATATATCCATACATACATAAATCAATTTTTCAAAAGTTAGATTTATGGCCCCGTTCTAGTAAGTGTGCGATTTGTATGTTTTTTAAGTTAAGACCAAAAGTATGCAATATTTTTTTTTTTCAAAAATCACAGTAACGGCTAATACAATGGTACTTTTTAAACAATACGTTTTGATAATTTTTTATACATCGATACCTGAAGAATTTACATATGTACATACACACATGTATGTATGTAAAGGACTCTAATTTTTCAGGAAAAATCGAAAATTAAATTTTTTAAGTCTGTATTATTTTTACGTTTTATTCCCCATAAGAAAATAATACAGCTATCCCTTTAATTTTTTCTTTGTTATAATTCTTTTTTCAATTGTGTTTGTTGTTAATATAGTGTCCACATTAATACAGTGAATTTTGTTAGGATCCCAGCTCGAAAAGCAGAGACTGATATGTATCAGAGATTTTATAAATAAATTCGTTTTGCGAAAATATCAGCCTCCCCTTTAAAGCGCACTTGAAAGATCCATGCGACTTAACGGATGAAAACTGGGGCTGATCTGTCCGGCAAATGCATTTTTTAAGTGTAAAAAAACCTCCGAACATAAAAGTAACATTTGTGGCCTGATCGCAACGTATGGCTCACTAACTTCAAGACTGGCTAGCTTAAAAAATGTGATTTTTGAGTTAATGATGCAGAAATATCAGCCGTTTCATGTTTTATTTTGCGTGAAAGAAAGGTATCTCATAAACTTAGTTAGTGAGAAGAGTTTATGTAGACATACTTTTCATCATTAATATCATAAGAAGTAACTTATTGAAAACTTTAAATGCGTTTCTATCCCACTTTATGTTTCTTTTAGTTATGCTGGTTTTGAAGTAAGTTTAGTTAAATTTTACTTTTTTTACGTTTTTCAAGAACCATTCAGATGGCATTTACTAATTAATACCCTGTTTTTAATAGATTACAAACTGTCTTGTATAGGGTATTAAATAAAAATGTACGGTATTTAAAAAAGGCTTGTCAGATAGCTGTAAATTATTAGCATTTTCTGATATATCGTTAATAGTGTAGAACTAAACTCTCTGGTATCGATATTTCAAAATATAAATAAAAAATGTCTCAAAAAACCACAAAGCTTGTTCTGCAAATAATCGATCAGACTTTTATATTATATTGTATACTTCAGTTAACAAATATAATATACATATATACTAATAGTACTTACATGCGATAATTTTCCAATGCACATTGTATATCGTTGACCTGGCGATAGCGGAGGACACATCAAATTGCCAGAATTTAACAGGAAAATGTTGCTTCAAAAGTTTCACTGTATATCTTACTATATGTGGTGTAGCTTAAACTGACAATACTGAATCTCTTCTTGGAGTTGTGGCATCGAAAATTTTTGTTTACTATGACCTATAATTTTGGCAGTAGTGGCACATCTAACTGTAATTGAAAAAGAGTTCAAATAAATATCTCCCATCATTAATTGTAATATTTTTGCTTACTTTGTGTGATCTTCATGATTGTACGCCAGCACTCAAGACGTAACTGCATGTCTGCAGTATATGTGAAGCTATTGTACCATATGAGAGCTGCAATGGTCCAACTTTAGTTCTGAGTTATTCCAGATAAAAACACTAAAAGTTTATTAATAAGTGTTTCATTTCCAGAAATTGAAAGTAACGATGAATCGACTTTGCTGAATTTCGCCGGCTTATCTAAGTTTTAAGGTTAACAAAACTCCGATAGTTAAGTTTCATTTGAATCGAGTTATTGTACAAAATTCAAAGAAAAATTTTATTTCAAAGTAATAAACAAAATTTTCAAACAGAAATGGTGACACAAAAACCCTGTGTTTAGCTTGGAACGTTAGCAAAAATAACTTAGAAATATTGCACCAAAGAATATTCTTTGTATTGTACTACTGGTTTTTTGTTGAAATATGTAATTTCAAATTGAATGTTTGAAAATATGTAGGTATATGCATGGTGCAATTAACAAGGTAGAATTATCTTCTCAAACTCAAATTATGCTACCGTGAGAAGTTGTAGCATCGCTGTCAAGAAGAAACAAAACAAAAGAAAACAAGAAATCTGACAATTCGCGCTTCTACCTACATACATATAAGCTGATTTTGACAGAAAAGGAAGCCCTAAAAATAAAGAACTGTCTGCTACCATGATAATTGTACCATAAGTATAAGCAGTGCCGGATTAAGGTAGACCAAAAGGGGATTTATCCCCAGGCACCGAGCTAAAGGGTGCACGCAAATTACTTAATGTTCCAAATCACATAACTGAAAACCACTCTAAACCATTAAAGAGATATTAAATGTCATTTCATAGACTGAAAGATAACGACTGATTTACTCATGGAATTCCAGCAAGGCTTAGAATTTGTTGAGAAATGGTTAACAACAGCTCTATGATGTAAGTGTCCAAAAAACTTTTTTTTAAGACAGCAGTAATTGGCTTTCAGGAAAATGGTTTTCTGCAGAAATTTGCCTAGTGCATTTCTTTATAAAGTTTATATTTTTATGTAACGTCTATTTTCGGCTCTCTGCAGCCCTTAAAATATTTCGGCCATGGACACAAGAGCCTATGACCACCACATCCAGGAGGAAGTCACCATTTTGTATATAATATATCCCTAACAAATATTGAGTCTTTCTGAGATTATGTAAATAAATCTATAGCTATCTCTTCGCTTATAGTTTTTAAACATGTTTAAATAAAAAGTGACATATGTATTTCTTGAATGATAAGTTATTTTAAGCAAATTTTATTTGGTTTTTTGTTATTTGTTAATTTTTAATATTATTGACTTAGAAACTAATGTACTAATTGCTAATGTAATTCTGTTATTCTCTCTCTTTTATGTATGTTTCTTTTTAGGATCATTCTTCAAATTATTTCTTTATTTCGAATATGTATTTAAATTTAGTCAGGTAAAAATTGTCAATAATTAATGAAAATAATAAATGTATACAAGAATTTACAAACTATTTTCATAGTTTTTCATTGGTAACAATTTATTGTTTTTTTTTTTAATTTAAACGGCATTAACTTAAGATTTATTTTGCCGTACAATTATATGCTGTCACTTGGAACACATGTTTGTTTGGTTACTGCGTCTTGGTCAAAATAATGGCATTGTTACTTTACATTACCCGCATTTGATACTGCAGCGGCCTCTTCTTTCTTTTTCTGCTTGTCTCGCATTACATCGGCATCACTTGAGTAAACATGAAAATAATAAAAAAAAATGTTTGACGTCAGTATATACAGGTGAAATTATAAACTATCATATAAACTTACCGTGCCTTACGTTGCTCTACTGTCAAGTTATCCCCACGTTTGTTCTTAACTTGATCAGCTAATTTTTTTTGATTTTTTGCGCGTGCGAGATCTCTTTGATTTCCACCTGAAATTAAAAGGCAATATAAATTAATATCTTAATTTAATAAAAGGAAATTGAGAAAACAAAAAACAGGGTTGGGAAACGTTATACATAACGTAACGCAATAACGAAACGAAACAAAGTTATATGTATATAAAAATTTCGTTACATAGCATTAAAAAAATTAAATGAGTTACAATAACGAAAAATGCTAAAAAGTTCATTGATATTCGTTTTTCCTTTTTATGAAAGCATATTTTTTAGTTATGCCGGTGTACGATTAGGGCCGGTCACACCACCCTTCATGCTGTCCATCATGCTTGACAAACCTCGATGTTTTATCATGTGAACTCTAGAAACAGCCGCTTGACACTCATGTTGGACGGATTTCAATATATTTTGATTACTCTGCTGGCGTCAACAACAAGAAATTTTTCATTTCAAATAAGATTTCATGGAGTGAACATCGATGGGTTTCGTAAATAATAAAAAAGTTTTAGCAAGGTTTTTTTAGCGACACATACTCGTTGTAAGGAGTTGAAAAGAATTCTTTTTTTTATTATTACACCTCCGAAAAATAAAAAGCAAAGAAGAGAGTAATGCGAGTGATGTGTACACCTCGAAATTTTTCTGCAAATGATGTTTGACAAGCATGTTTGATTATGTGAACGCATAACGAAATTTAGTTATTCGCTTTGTCAAGCCATGTTGGACAGCATGAAGGATGATGTGAACTCCCCTATTAACACCGAAAAGCTGCAAGTGGCAACCCTAACCAACTGTCACTTGTTAATTATAATTTGTTCAAAGTGCGGTTTAATTTTTCAAATTAAATTTTGTTTTTTTTGCGTAAATGTTAACAATAAAGTATAAAAAGAAGTAAAATTTATATCTTCACCATTAATTTGTGATAAATTAAATGAAATTTTAAATAAAAATTTTGCAAAATATGTAAAAGCTTATCTAAAGTGTCACCGTCGGCAGAGCCTCTAATCAAAGTGCAGTGTTTTGTAGTTGCATAGAAACTTTAAATGTAGTTTACTGAAATCTTTTTCTTTTGGTAATAAGGAATAAGTGTTCCATCAATTTTTATTTCGTAATTTAGTAAGTGTTTATTTTGTTTATTCAAAACAAGGTTTTATATTTCGTTGCATAAGTTGATTTTAGTTGCATTGTCTTTCAGTGTCTTCAAAATGATCGGATGATCTTCTTCAATTCTGTAATTAAAAAATAATTTGGCGAATGTAAGCTAAACTAAAACGATCCCTATGTTTTATTTGACAATATGTAAGTATCTACTTACTTTTGGCATGAATATTTCTTTGACCAATGTTTTTACAATTAAAAACTTAGTAAAAAACTGAAAAACTTCTTGTTTCCATTATTTTTTCCACTACTGTATATGCAACCGTCATGCAACTTCGTACCTTCTGTACACCACCAATGTCAAAATCAAAACGTCAAGCTTTTTTTTTCTTCACATCTGTTTATCTTCTAACATTTTTTCATGCCATGTCAAAATCCGATAAAATTTATTGTTTGTAGCTTGAAAACTTATTCAAATACCGCGAGTATTTACTGTAGAAATATTCATATGACGAAGTGCATCAAATATGCAACTACAAATTAGAAAAATTTCAATTTCAGAAATTAGACCACACTTAAAGTAAAGTAACTTCAAATCTCCAAACACTTTCAATGCAATAAACAATCCACGTCAAACTTTACGTAAGCAGCGAAAATAAAAACAATCACAAGATTAATTTGTACCGACGATTTCACCCTACCGCAAGAGCGATAACCTTGCGTAAAAAAACACCAAAAAGAATCGCGCAAGATGCAAGCCCACATTTCAAGTTTTATCACAAATTTTTAAAACTTACGTGTCATTCTTGCACTATAATTTCTTGGTGCCAATACAAATTTAAGAAAATTGTAGATTTGTGGACTTTTTTGCGTGGCCAAACGCGACCAAATTATTTTAACGTCACTAGTTCTCGAGTTTTCTATTTGCAATGGAAGAAAAGCAAAATATTTTCCCCATCAAATTCGTTCCTTCAATTATTTGTTTTTTTTCTCTTTAATTTGGAACAACGAGTAAAATTCAACTCGCTGAATGTTAAATAGTGATGCCAGATGATGAAAGAGTTGCCAACGAGCAGACAATTACAAATCGGTAGCAAACACCGAAAGACTTTAAAGGCGAAACACACTAGCGATCATGTTCGTTTGTTTTGCCCAAATTTCTCTTGTTTGCAGGTGTGACCGTTCTTTTTCGTCATCTAGCAATCTACCAGTCTGTAACTCACTGCAACATAATAGTTTCAAGACAGTTTTGTTTTTGTTTTGAGGTTCATGTTGAGTGTGCTAACTAAGACAATTTGTTTCGCGACAAATTGCGGTTTTCTGATTCAATCAGAAACATTAATCTCACGAAGAAGGTCGCGTAGTGTGTTCTAATTGAACGAACACAAAGAAGAAAAAAAACTTTACTTCGCACCAGAGATGTTTTGAAGTTTGAAGAAGTTCCAGCGCCTCAACAAAAAGTTTTGTGTTTGTCCTAAATCACAGTGAGCGCATACCTATATGTACTAACGTGCGAACACTGTTTTGAGGCTGTTTTCTCGTAGTGAATTATAGGCCTAAGCTTCATTCATTGTTGATAAAAAAGCAATTAATTTTCAAAAATTATAAAGAAATGCAATAGATAAATTTATATGTACATATCCATGTACATATTATATGTGTATATCCTTTTCCAGTCCACAATAAAATTTTTTTTTTTTATAGCCACAACATCAATTAAAACAAGAGATAATACAACTCAACCAATGACGTGCATCAACTTGATGCGTATAGTGTGTAGCAACACTTTGGTTAAACAAATCGGCAAACAAGTTGACATGTCTAGCTAGTACTTCAGTTCTCATTTAACTTCCAAAGAGTGCGTTTTATTTCCTCCATTAAATTTTGCATATTTTGCAATAATATATAAATAATAAAATTATGAAAAGTGGTGATATCTATTTATTTAAAAGTTTCGAGTGATAGAGCCATAAAATGTTTTAATAAATTTATGTGAAAATGAAAAATCTCATTCTCATGGTCAGCAGAGCAGCCAGTGAGAGTGTTGCTGTGTTTAGTTTTTTGTTGTTGTTAATTTAAAAGTGGTTTTATTAATTATCTTTTCATTTGCTCACAAAAAATGAAACAAGTGCTTAAATTAAATTTAATTCTTCGAAATTTTTCGGATGTTTGTTTTATTTATAGAAAATAATTTATAGAAAATCCTTAATGGTGTAAGTGTATTAGTTGTTGCTAAAATTCATTGCAGTTGTTGGTAAACTGAATTGCAGTTGCTGCCTAAGTGCGAGTCGCAAGACCGTAATTGGTAAGTGAATTCTGTTTTCTTATGCAGGAAAAAATATTTTTAAAATTTTGAAATAAACGGGAAAATCTTTGTTTCAAAAAATGTTGATGTTTCTTAACGAATTTCAATGAAGCTCGAAATGCGAGACAACTGCATTGGCACGAACACATCGAGCAAATTGTCGGTTTCGAAAAGAAAAGGTTTCCGTCAATTGCTGACAGTAAATAATTTGGTCTAGCAGACTGCAAATATTTTACCATAGACCGAAGAAAATATAGAGCTGCAATAGCTTAGTTACTGACCCAATAAAACACAGATTTATATATTTAAGCATATCGTATAATATAGTCATATAGTCAAACAGATTTTAGCTAAAATATCTTATAAGATTTCTAAGTTTGAGAAGCTAGAACAGTTTGGATCCATGGCAAATATGTGGCAACATTTACATAAACACCAGGAACGCCAGATGTTGCACATCCAATTCCCCACGCCACCAAGCCCACAACATACCAGATACCATTATTTTGACAAACCAATGGAGAGCCGCCATCACCCTATTAAATAGAGGGAAAAAAATCAAAATTATATTTTCTTAATACCCGCACTATCGATCTCTCAAATAATTCGCAGCATTGCTACAGAAGTTCTATATAAAGTGCTTGTAAAAAAAAAAAAAAACAGTACAACCAACTCACCGTGCACGCATCTTTGCCTGCTTCGCCGCCAGCGCAGATAAAATTCGTATTACTTAATACGAACGAAGCACCTAAGCGTGTTGCACGCAATGCAGCCTGACAGGCGTCATTCGGTATCAATGGTACATCAACCTCACGCTGTATAGCCTGGTATGCACCCGTTGGTCCAAAATCGTTTTTACCCCAACCGGCAACAAAGCAGCGTAGGCCAACAAATGGTGTTGCCGGCAAACAAATAGTGCCGATAGTTGAGCGCGTCACTAACGAAACAGGCGTGGCAAGTCTAATGATGGCAATATCATTCTGTAAATTGTTGCTGTTAAAATTAGGATGCACAAAAACATTTGCTACTTGAACATCCTGCGCTGGTATAGGTTCGGCAGTACCAGATGCATCCCACTCACCGAGACGCACTTTAAAGGATGAAGGTCTGTAAGAGCAAAATTTAAAAACAAAAATGGTATTATGCGATAATTTTGCATTTCAAAATCTTACGCTATATTAAAAACTTTATGCGCCGCTGTCAGTATATGTTGTGCTGTTATAAGAGCACCGGAACCTAAATAAACTTCACCGGTAGTTAATAGAGCTGCTTGCCAAGGATATTCGCCAAAACTAGCTTGTCCGGCTGCAGCTGCTATGCTGCCAGGTGGTGGTGGATAACGACGTCCACATTGATACGCCCCAGCTTGACAGCATATGGTGAGACCAAAGTTACAACTCAATGGTGGTATTATTGTTGTACCTATTGCGCCAGGCTGTTAAAGAAAAAGGATATTAATAGTTGATTTCATTAGTGGAATGAAACCGAAGCTATGTAACTTACATTGTTTACTATTCGTATATCAATTTGTCCAGTACCATCGGTGGGTAGCGTTGGTAACGGATTCGGACATGATCCTGCTGGCACACAGATACAAGTTGTCGTTGCAGGAGCTACAATTTGTGGAACTGGGCTGATAACGGTGCCGGTTATCAGCTGTCGTGTGAGCGCTATTTAAAAAGAGCAGAGTTCTAAAGATATTAATGCATCAAACAAGAATAGAAATATATTTGAGAATCAATTGAAGCAAAAATATTAAGTTATATATAGAGAGTTTTCCAACAGATTGCAATGAAACTTTGTACAGGGATGCAAAATGAAAGTAGACTATCATATCTACACTAGTTGGCATAATTATTTTGACAAAATCTATTTGCGACTATCGAACGTTGCTTTATTTATTACCGTTAAATATCGGTGCGAAAATGATGCGCAAAACAAAGAATATATTTTTAGCTCTATGGGTGCCAAATTTTATATTGTTTAGCTCTTGCATTCTCTTTCTGCTGATAAGAATGCATGCGAATTTTTGCGTGGCATAAGTATTTTGACAATTCCTTCGGCATAAGTTTACTTTGGGAGTGCGTCTCATTTTTTAATAATCCTATTTATCTTACTAGGCTTTCAATACTGAACACGAATATAGAATAAAAAGTTGGATAACGCATTTAATTTCGGAGATATAGCCATCGGAAGTCGGGGATATAGCTTTTAATGAAATCGTTATCATAATTTGGGAACCCCTGTATCGACTTTCAAAAAATGGATGTCATATGAAAGATTATTTATTGAACTATAATATAAGCTCATAAAAGTTTGGAATTTCACCTATAGTTTTTGATAATTTTCGAGATATGACACTTTATCGAAATTTCTGGTGAACTTTTTTTTCAAAAAAGCGATATTTTTTTGAAAAATTTTTACTTTACAAAAATTTTAATTAATACATAAGAAAGCGCATTTTATGTCCTTTCAAATGGTGTGTTATTCTAAGTAATTTTTCTTGGGCAAACGAATTTTTAAGGAAGGAAAGTGAACGAGCTCTAGAAATTTACTTGTGTATTTGTCCTCGAAGCATTTTCGAGTATACCTTTGTATTCGGCTGCTGTCATATTACTCGTTGTCCGGAATATAGGACTTATCCCATTTAAGGAAAACACTACCACACCATAATATTTCCGTCTCCGTGTGTAAGTTTTTTCTTTGTGAATCTTACGTGAAATTCTTTGCTTTTAGGCCATCGCACATTCTTTTCTGAATCATTTCCAAATAAATTAATCTTAGTTTCATCTCTCCTTAAGATTATGCGCCACTTTTTCTGCCGTTCAGGTCATGAGCAATTTTCATGATCCCTTGCAAAATTTAGCCTCATGCTCAATTTTTCCGTAGCAAGGGATCTTTTTTCGTTCAAAACTTAGGGAATTACATGATTTGTTTTAACTACTGAAGATCGTGCTACCAAATTGTGTTATTCACGTTACCACTACGATTTTTCCTCTATATTTCCAAAATATTTTTGTAATAGAGTTTAAACTAAAAACTGAGAAGTGTACCTATTATTATGAGCAGGTTTGTATTTGACTTCTTTCATCTAAATAAACCATTTAATTAAACTTATTACACAAAAAGTTAAAAAATATAACAAAAGAATGGAATAGAAACACAAATTTATATGTGGCTTAGTAATTTTTTATAATTAATGAAGCAAATCAAAGCCATACGAAGCGTTCTAGATTTATTGTTGATATAATGATTCAAATGCCAATGAAGCTATGTAATCGTATACATGCGTCTGACATACATAATTTCAGGAATTATAAAATAATTAGAATATAATAATTGCTAGAGGGTGGCAAATGATGAAATCAACCTCGTTTCTTTTATCTCTGATACAAATTCAATCCATTTAATATTCCCACATTCATCCATGTTATGCATTCTCCGATTTATTTTGTATATCATATGACTGTAACTTCATAGACATACATACCTTCATTACCTGTTGGTGCAGGAGGCAGCTTACCGCCATTCGGATTATCACTGAATGTAAACGATTTTTGTTTTTGCGTCTCACGTAAGTCATTCAAATTAATGCCATAAGCCGATAAGACACAATTTGGCAATAATAACACAAAGCTTGTACATATAATAAAAAACAAATTTACAAGGTACACCATTTTAGATATTGTACAATATATTCATAATATCACTTCGGAGTTGCACAAAATATCCTTTTGCTTGTTTTACTTTTTATTTTGCAAATATTTTTCCAATGCGACACAAAATCACTAACCGTTCATGGGTCCGTCGCGTACCATTCGAAACTATTCGATTTGATTGGAAACTTTAAATTTTTATATGAAAAATTATTAGTGTTGTTTTGCTCTGTTGGCCTTTAGTGGACAACTAAATTGTTGAATGAAAAACAAATTAAACACCCACAGCTTAAAAAAAGTGTAAAAAATGACAGTAATAAAAGCAACAGCAGCAGCAACAGAAATTTTAATCGACTGGGTTTTCCACATGTTTGCCTGTAATTTTCTCTTTCTTTTTATACCCTACACGCAGGTTATATGCATATTGTCCTTATGTTTGCAATGCATAAAAAAGTTGCTTGAATGATGTAAGAGTGTATATGTAAACATACGCAGTATGTCCTTTAAATAACTGGACGGGATTGAAAAAAAAAAAGTTTACAAGGCCGGGCGCGGTAAATCAATGCACGCATAGATTTTTGCATAGCTGATTTCTCAATGGCGTTGCCTATCACTTTAATGACTTTGATATCGTACATCGATCCTTTCATCGCTCATTTCATCTTGAGAAACAGGAAATAGTCGGAGGGCGGCAGATCTGCTGCGTATTGCAGATGTTAAATGACGGCAACATAAATTCACGAACAGTGACCAGGGTTGGAAATTGACCGAAATTGACCGGGCCAAGCTCAGTAATGTTGCTTTCCAAAAAGAAAAGGATCATTTAATTTTTCCCAAAAAAAAATTGGATTTTTTAACTTTTGAGCGAACATTTTTTTGCAGGAATTGTTGCTTCTTTTCAACTTGGTAGCCCTGGCAGCAACATTTTGCAGAGGAAATTCGCTTTTTGTTCCATTGTGTTTTTGTGACGACATAAACAAAAGTACTGACACTAAAAACGTCATATCTCCAAAACTAATTGGCGGATATCAATGAGATTTTAACAAGTGAACCACCCCATAAATACAGTAGTTAGCTAACAGATGGCACCACCATGAACGACATAAAAAATCCCATTTGGTTTCTTAAAAGAAATACTGTGCATATTTATGATTTCTATTGAGGTCCTGACCCTACATGGATTGGTAGCTGCCGCATAAAGTAAAAACTAAGTAAACCAGTGATATTCATTTAGTCAGTCCTTTTTATAAGGCATACAATGTAATGTGGCTGATATAGAAAAGTGAAAATATTTATACTTATTTAGCGTTACCTCCAGCAGTGTCAGACTCCATGGCCGAAAAATCATCAGGGTTTTCGAGAGCATTAAAATCTTGCATCTTGCTTGTATTGTAAGCTAAAGGATCTAATCTTAGCGACAACTTAGCTTTTGAAACGGAGTTTCAGCCAGCCTTTACTTCTCGAATTTAGTGGCTGTTAATAGTAAATTCTCTTAGCTGCTTGATCGCATAAAGAATCAAATATATGAATATATATGAATAAAGAGTAAGCGGATTTGAACAAGTGGGCGTGGCACTTGTTATTAAAGCAAAAATTTTAAAGTTTTATATTGGTATCTATTATAATTAACTTGTAGGGCATTTAGTTTTTAGCTTGGCCAAGTATAACACCCTCATTAGTTTTTTTTTTTTTTGTAACATAGCTACTTGTTAGTTGGTATCAAATGCGGTGCTCTATGACCGACACATTGAACTATAATAAAATTTCTATGGTGTCATACCATTCAAATACAAGCAGTGTGTGTGCATTTGCAATGTCAGCTTATTTTTATGGAAATAACAATAATTTGATTTTAACAACTTAATAATTTTGAAAAAAAAAATGATACATTATGTTTGTTTATTGTCACTGTTGGTTTTCCGTGTGAATAAATGATTTTATAATGAAATTAAATTGGAAGAATGTCATAGGATTTGTTAAGCTATGACGATTTTTTTGGTATATAAAAAAATATTTATTTATCACAGCGAAATGCAGTTCGCATGGAAGTTTAATGATATGAACTTTTGCATTTAATTACACATAGCAGCAGTGATGGATTGTTGAACGTTTTTAGCATATGTATCAATTTACACAAAGTTATTGAAGCAGTGTGGAATAAAAAACTTAAATTTTTGGTCGTCAAGAAAGAAATTTGTAGAAAAAAAGCTAAACTTGGTTGATAATTTACAGACATAAGGACTTATTTTATTCATCACAGTATACGATGAGAAATTTTGGATTAAATTTTAATACTTTTGGGCTTACATATATGACTACACCAGAATTATAATAAAATTTAATACTGCCTAAGTATTAAAATTCATTTTCAATACAAATTTGTATTAAAATTTAATACTCGTTTGTATTAAGATTTAAAAAGAAAATTTTTCATTTCAAATGGGATTCGAAGCTGGTTCCCTTTTAATACAATGGTTGCATGTGCAGCATTACGACATCAGCCAACGTAGTGTTATTTATTGGTTAGCTTCCTGAAAGCCCAGACTTACAACATTGTCGAAATTAATTGTTTTCCTATGAAAAATTTGTTCAAATCGAGAAAGAAGTGGTAGTCTGGTCTGGAGAGTAGGATTTTGATCAGCCTTTTGGGAAAAGGGTAAATTAATTTGATTTTTCCAGCGTTAGAAATGCCCTTTTACGACTTTTTTTATATCAAGTCTGTAATTTTTAGGTGTCAAAGAGTTTGTGAACTTATTTACTGGTACTACAAAGTGAAACCCAAAATAAGGCTATAGTCTTGCCCAGTTCGTTATAATGGATATTTTCTTACCAAGGCACCTAAATGCCAGTAACTCTGTTTGTATAAAGAGACACTCTATAATTGAATATGAGGTGACCTTATGTGAGCTTTGTGAAGGAATGACTAATCTGCTGTTAGAGAGATTATAGATGTTTCTGTTTTCACAATTATTGTCGAGACACTTCCTTTTACAAATTTCAATTGTTGGTACCAGATCCTGGAAAAAAGAGTTAGGGGCCGTTCAAGTATTACGTAACGCAATTTTTGAAGATTTTTGACCCGCTCCCTCTCTCCTTAAACGTTATGGGATCACCCAAGTGACCATGTTTATCTAAAAGTCACAATTATGTTGCGCAATGTCATTTTAGTGACTTTTGTTATGTTTTAGTCGCGTTTGCGATAATAATAAATAAAACAAGAGATTTTTAGCTCGCAGCGTAACGCTGCTTAACGTAACTTAATACTTGAAGGGCCTCTTACCAAGGCGCATGCTAATTTATGGTTTCCACTCAATAGCATCGCTTGAGAAATGAGAGGTTGGTAATACTGATCGCTTGGATGAACAATGTTCATTGAACATTCCCCGATGCGTTACAATTCCATTTATAACCAATTAAATTTCATGCAGACAAAACAACGTTCAATACCAAACGATACTGATACCAATAACATCCTTCAACATTCAAACATATATTGGTATGTAGTTGAGGTTTAGTTTCTACTTTGGAACTATTTTCAATATCTCCCGATCTATTTCAATTTATCTTGACATAATAAACACATTGAACCTTTTTGTATCCTTGACTGTTTATTGCATTGCGACTTAATATCCTGTCCCTGTAAAATAACACAAATTGTCAATGCATAATTTCAACTAACTAGATGAATTTGTAATATTGTTAGTTATAACAGCAATGAAAATAAATGATTTGTAGGTTTTTTATCTCTTTAATTCCATTTAAATTAATTTGATTAAAATCATCATTTTTCATTTTCAATTGTTATTATAATTGGTTCCGTTGTAGCAATTAACACTCAACACTCTGAACAATTGAATAGAAAAAGTGTCAACAATTTTTTAAATGCATTCGAGCTTTTTGTTATTAATTGTAATTATGACGCATGGTTGATTTTTTTTTGTTATGCGAACATTTTTTATTTAAATAAATAATGAAAGTGATTTCGAGCATGATAAAAGAAAGGAAAAAATAATTTCACTTGTTTTAGAATATTTTCAAATTATATTTTAACTGTTGTGAAAACAGATTTTATGGAAATTTACATTTAGTATATTGGAATTTTTTCGTTAGAGAGTACAATAAGAATTAGTCAGATATATACAGCATTTGCAGAAGATATCACTTAAAAAAATAGGCATAAAAGACCAAAATATGACTGGGACTGTGTTGTCAATGGCTTGTTTCAAGAATTGCGATATTACATTGAAGAAGGAAATGCATTAAATCGTGGAGAAACATTTGTGGTTTATTGATTGACATCTAGGAAAATTTTATCCTGGACTTTGCAGGTTACTTTAAAAGGCCTGTATGTTCATAGAACTCCTTCGGGAAGTGGTCTTTAGAACTACTTTTTGATACTTCGGAAATTATATATGGCATCAGACTTGACTGCATTTAGTGACATTTGGGGTACTCCGAAGTTATTCTTTTATATTTTAATGCATACTTTTTTATAATACCTCAATGGTTTTCAGGGTCGTGCTTAAGCATAGGCTACATAGGCTATACCCTTGTGGTCCACGCTACAAAGGAGGGCCTGTACCACAAAATTTATGACCTTTTTTTGATTCGTAAAAATTTAATTTTTCATGAGCTCAAAAAAATGTCTTTCCATTTTTTTGGCAAGTACCTCTCCCGGTAGAGCCCGTACCAAATGTTCAGCCTAGAGGCCCGCACTCACTTAGACATGGCCCTGACAGTTTCATAGTTAAAAATGTTTTTTTTTTTATTTATGACAGAGATGCACACCAAAATCTGTTTCGGGAGCTGGCTACGAAAACATCAGTTGGGGTGAAAAGCTAAAAAAAAATATTTTGCCATAAAAAAACTAGTGTTGACGAAATTTTGTTAATTAGCTGCGGCTAGCTATTTCCGTAAAAAAAAGCAAACAAAAGCGGAAGGAGCAAGTGGCTTAAAAACAAAAGTCACACAAACAAAAAGCTTGCAATGATAGCAAACTAAAATTATTTAACTTGAGTAGCGACAAGAGTTGAATGAATGAATCTTATGCGCTTATAAATAACAATATCTATTAATTTGGATTTTAGACAAGAGTTCATTTATAAGCCGCTGGATTGTGTTGAAACTGTAAAAAACACACATTTAACTGTTTATTCTTGACCATAATTCACAAAACTTAATAACATTGGTTTCATTGGCTTTAATTCATAAAATAATTTACAATACGCTCATAACTTTTTAATTAAGACAATGATTTCAGTGAGTCAGTTTCTATCAACTTCCCACTTAATAGGCATTTAACCTACACCAACATTGGGTATAAAAATTTCAACAAAATATCTCTTAACATAAAAGCTATTTTGTAAACTTAAGTGTGAAAAACTAAAATGCAACAAAAATTCTTCAAAAATAATTGACCTGCATTTAAAAAGGATAAATATGAATTAAAAAAAAAAACAAGGAATTCTCTCTTTTTGTTGTGTTGTTTTTAAATTACGAGCTCATTATTACACCTAGCAAGCGCCAACAATCTTCCAACATTTCACACTTACAATGCGTTTCATCTGTTTTCCCTCCAACCACCCCCTTGATGTAACGCTTCAATTGCTTGAGCCCCATTAAAATTTATTTCATTTCCGCTGCCTTTGCTCGTTAAAAATGAACAGAGCAAAAAGACAAAACAAATAGAAAAAATGGATAAAAATTTAAATGCCTACACTTAAACACAAAAAAGATAGGTAGCAAATAAACACAAACGGCAGCAGTAGCATGCGACGCAACAGCAGCAGTAGCAGCAAACCAACAGGTGCTTCACAACGGGGGGGGCCATTTAAGCCCCTTATTGTTATTACGCTCGTGTTTGTGTGCGGAAAAATGTTTTTTTTTTTTTTAAATAATTTTCTCTACTTTACCTACTTCAAGCGTTTAATTTGAAAACAAACTAACACATTTACACACCACACGCTTACTCACACACATACACTCGCACTTGTGTATGCATACATTTACACTTTGTTTGCAAGAGCAAACAGAACAGTGTTTCTTAAACTATAGCAAAGAGTACCAGAAAGATATGCAACGTAAGCAAATATTAAGTTCCATCAATTTTACGGAAGTTTTTGGAATACATCTAGCTTATGGGATATATACTACAGTTTAGATATACTATGGGCAAACTGTCACTATCGAGATTCTACCAAAGCGCTGACCAACAAGTTCTTCTAAGTAATACCTTTGCATGACCTAATTTCGGGGGTCCAAAAATATATTCAATAGCTCAGGAGCTTTCGATGGGTCGACTTCGGTATAGGAGCAGGCGGTCGCCTGCTTCCCCTTCGCCATAATCCGGCCCTGAATAAATGAAACCGAAATTCTCACATTTTCAAGACGAGGTTCTATCAGACAACAATTGGAAGAATTTCGAAAAGAGGCTGTGGCACTTCTCTCACAAGCATTAGCTTTGAGGAATTTGTTTTTTTTTTTGATATTCTTGAAACTTTCAGATAGGAATGGAAAAACATAGTTCTGCAAGCGATGGGAACGATTTATTCGCCTTCAAATTTTTCAGCAATATAATGATCACTGGCTGCGAACTTTCAGCCAAATAAGACGCTATTACACTATTAAGTTTGAAATTTCTAAATAAAAAAGCGAAAGGTAAAATATCCAAAATTTTCGTCACATTCTTATATTGAAAGCAGAATATATATAAATAGTTCTTCTTGAAATATGTTAGAGAGTGATACATATTCAAATTTATATATAGCAGAAGCGAAACAAAAGGATATCCATGTATATTTGACCCAATTAAGTCTATTCAATCGACTCAAACAGATATTATGTTATGCCCAATAAACAACATAATGACAACTTCCAATTAATGGCATAGTAATATCTGCCAAAAATTTGTTGGTAGTTAATAAATATTTTAAACCAAACAAACATACTTATGAAGCATACTTTTTCTCAGTGTAGGAATTACGATTTGTTGTGTATGTATCGTATGCAAGTCATTATAAATTATCAAATTAAATTAAAAATGTATTATCAAATTCTGGTTTCAAATTTTTAGTTATATATTTTGACCTACAAAAACTATTCGCTTAAGAGCTGATAAGAATTGAGTGATAACATTTGTAAAAAATTCAAACTGGTCCCTATTTAAACGCTTGCGGAAAGCACTGAAGTTCAGTCTAAGTTTCAAACTCCTGCAGTCGTCAACTTGAGCCAGCATCATGTCTATGAAATTTTTCTTATTTGTTCTTGGCACTCTTCTCCTAGTACAAGTAATTGAAGTGATTACATTTTAATTAAGTTTACTCTAAATTTTTTCTCAAACTTTTTTAAATAGTGTGCATTGGCAAATGTAATCGGTAAAAAATCAGAACCTGAGGAAGATATTTTACCCGATGCAGCCGCCATAGAATTCTTTAATAAGAATGAGTTTACATTGGTTTCTATGATTGATATGACTTATGACTTCAGTCAGTCAATATTAGCACCTGTTATCGCAAGTGTTACTGTTACCAAAGATGTGACTCAAACTCCATTGCAAAAAAAATTTGAAGAACTCAAAGAGTACTTTGAAAAATCAAAGAATTTGGTTGCTGATGATGAACGCAAAAATAAAGGCGGATTCCTTCTAGGACTATTCAGGATCTTAGGCGTTATTAAAAAAACTGAGAAGACAACATCGAGCTTTTCAGCGTTCGAAACCTCTGTACTGAACGCTATAGAGAGTTTGCTGGCCGAGACTTACAAAATGATTGATACAGTTGCAATCCATCTTGTTGCAGATGCTGAACATTTTTGGGAAGAGATGGGTGATGCTAGAAGACAAGAAAACGAAAAATTCCATTTTACAACTTTGCAACTCAAAAATGAAACTGTTTCTGAGAAAAAAGGTGTATTAATTGAAACTTTATTAGATTCTGCAAACTAAAGTCAATAAAAATTTAATAAAAATAAAAAAAATAGCCATAATACAAAAATGTTTGCCAACTGCTGCCTTAACTAGCGCCGACTTACCCAGTGCGCCGCCACAACACATCCTTTCGCACATCCTTTGTCGATGACTCACTGCAGCAATGGCAGTAACATAGCCGCCTCCACACTTGCAGCAATAATACCATAGGGAATAACAACACAAAAGTGTTGTCTACACAACTCATTGAAAATGTTGCTGTTGCTGCTCTCTTTTTTTCGTCCCCATTGGCACAAGACAAAAAAAACGAAAAAAAAACAACAAAAACCCAAGAAGAAAAAACTTTGTTTTGGTCTGGTTCTATTTTGAGTGAGTGTGTCCTTTTTGTTGTTATTTTGTTGCTGTGCATTGTTGTTGTTGTTGTGCAACTCTTGGTGTTTCATTCTTCGGTTTGGTTTGCATTGTAAACAAAATTTAATTGAATTCTTTTGAAGTTAACTTTCGGGATTTCATTTAATTTATCTTTTCGAAATTTTTATTTAGAAAAGTTTTAAGTTGTTTTTTAACCTTACATTATTTTTTGGTCAAGTGACTTGATCCTGTTGGAGAAAAATCTATTGTGGTTTTGTACTTTTGTTTGTGTTTGTATATTACGTGCTTATGTCTGCGTCCAAGCGTCCAAGCGTCACTGTTAAACAGCTGCGAAATTGTTTTGTATGTTGGATTCGGCGTAGTTGAAATTTCAAAGAGATAAAATGTAATTGTTTCAAATAACTACTTCTGTTCTCTTAAAACTCTTGCTACTAAAAATATTCTAATTATTATAAATTATTGCTATTTTTAATGCAGGCTAACGTGACGTCATTAGAAAATATTATTTGGAGTTCCCAAAATACCTAAGTATAGGGAGGAAGCGATTCGAATGACAGAAATGTTTTAGAGAAAGGGTGTTATTCAGAAATATATGTTCGCCACCTTGGATTGGACACACGTTATGCGAATCATCAACTGAAGTGAACCGACAAACAATGAAGTGAAACTCTCTGGGAAGAAAAAAATGTGGTTAATACCATCAAGAAAAAGATCACTAGAACAAGATATTTGCTAATTGAGGAAGTTTTTGAGAAAATTATGCACCAAGTGGAAGATAAAGGATAAAGGCCAGTCTTTCCATGTATGAAAGTAAACGATAACACCAGGCATAAGTAAAATATGGGGCACCGATATAAGAAAAATCTACTTTCTAACTTTTTTTTATATAATTTTTTTTACGAGTAAAGAATAAGTAAATATCATCAATCTGATATTATAAGTCCAATAATAGGGGCCGGCCAGTTCACGGCCCACTGATGAAAACTAAAAAAATGTTCGCGACGTAAAGTTTTTTGTTATTTGTTTTTTTTTATGTTACCCACCATGGGTAGCACTTGAGGAAATTTAAACGATAAAAAAACGAAAAGGCTGTAAAGTTTTTATTTTACAACGCACATGTAAAGTTATGATAAAAATATAACCTGTTATACATGTGACTTAACTGATTTCTTATGATGATAAATAGGGCATTTATGTCATTAACTATCCACAACAGGGACTAGTCCAACTTATTACTTTGACACCTATTTTTCGATCATAGTTTAAAGCAAAATTGGAGGCTAAAAATTAGCACTTTCTTAAAAAGCGAAGTAGGTTTTCGTACAATGTTTTATCTGCAATGAGCTGCACCTCTGAGTTAAGGGGGAGGGGGCATATCCCCTGGCCCCAAGGTCAAATGAGGCCTACAAACAACGCTTGATTAAGGTATTTGCTAGAGTCAGAACTCCGAGATCAAGAGGACGCCAAGCTGAATAGAGATTGTGCGAATTTGTGGATGTACTAAGGAGGACAGGAGGAACCTTTTTGTTTCGGGGTTACACCATCAATATACATAAAAGCTTACTGTGGGCCTTCCCAATATCCACAAAAACGGATGCGGATCCGTTACGGACTCGTTTTTTTTAACTAAAACGGCTCCATTACAGATCCGGAACGGACTTCATAAACGGATCCGTTACGGACTCGTTTTTTTTAAATAAAACGTATGTGAGCCAGACTAATTTTGTTTAACTAAAACAGATCCGTTACGCACTCGGAATGGACTTTTTATACGGATCCGTTCCGGACTCGTTTTTTGTGAACAAAATGGATCCGTTCCGGATTCCGTTTTGGATCCGATTTGGATCCGTTAGCGTAAGGAATTCATCTCTAAAGAGCGGGAAGGATCGTCCGATTTGTCGGATCCGTTTCGAACTCGGAACGGATCAGTTTCGGATTCGTTTTTTGTTAATGAAACGGATCCGTTTAGAACTCCGTTTCCCGCGAATTGCCTACGATAACAATAATATGAAGAAGCGGATCCGAAACGAATCCGAAACGGATCCGTTTGGCATACTGGGTTATTACGATTTTGTGACTTATTTTATAAATTAATGACCTTTGTGTTATAGGGGGCCTCTTTGCTATTTTTAGCCCCACCAAGTCTTAGACTGACGCTAGTGAGCAGTTACGGCCGATCATTTGACTCCATTGTAATATATGTATGTACATCCTTGTAACCGCTATTCGCAAAAGAAGTTATTGACCTAATGGCAAAAAATCGATGTATAGTAAACGTTCTATGTGGAATTCTCTTAAGAGTGGAGAGTTTTGTATAATTTTTTTTATCTCAATTAAATGTTTTGAGCCTTAAATTCTAAATTTTGCTCACACGATTTAATCAAAGATTATTGTCAAAAAACTTTATATCAAGTAATTCCTTAAAAGTGCAATATCAAAGAAAAAACACGTGGTTTCAATTTAAAGTTATATCATTCCAAAGAAATCACCCTGTAGTAACATTGCCCCTAGTGTGATATCCCAGAATGAAACTTTTTCGTTTTCGGATAAAATACAAAAATTGTTGTTTTCAAAAAGCACTCCACATTTCTAATTAAAAGCCTAAAAGTATGCAATTTATTTTTGACTGTAGACCAATATGTACGATGGTTTCTCTTACAAGTCACAATTATTTTTCTCTTCTCTTTCGTTGTGTGGTGAATTTCTTCGTATCCCTAGCGTACAACACAATCGTTACCGTTGTCGTGCAACGTTATGCCAAACATTTCACAGTCCGTCCTCAGCAAGCGTTCGCAATAGAAGCAAAAAACTAAAAACGTTCCGCGTTCAGCTCAAAGATTTGCAATTTTATTCCTTAAACAGCAAGAAACTTAAGAGTATTTCCTTCGGGGAAAAAATAAACTATATATGAAAACAGCGAAAAAACAAATCAATAAAAAAAAGTATAAAATTATTGAAAACAACAACTGTAATAGTTGTTTTATTTACTTAAAGTTGTACTGAGAGTTGGTACTTAAAAAATAAATTTTGTTCAAAAGTGTTGTTTGTGTTGTTGTTGTGAGTGTCCTCAATCAGTTGTGTAATCAACAAATTGCAAAATAAAAGCCTTTAATTCTAGAAAAATAAAGACAAATTTCGATGAGCAGAAAATATTTGTGAAAAGTGTAAAACTTTCATTTAAAAAAAAAAAAAAATCACGTAAAAATGTAATTTCTCATGCCATCACAAAAGAGTCGTGACACAATTCTTAAGCCAAAGTAAACGTAAAGAAAAAAATCGCGTAATACGCCCTTGAAGGCAGAGTATCGTACGCCTTCCAGCCTCTGTGTCGCGTAGGCACTTCCTGTCTTAACAAGGATTAGTCAATAAAGTACTTAATATTTTCAATATTCAAAAAAAGTAGCAGGAGAGTTGCAAAGAGTGGGCACTACTTAAAATAAAAATTTAATACAAATTTATGTTTGTTGCACGTGTCATTATCTACTCCCTTTTACTGCATAAAAAAGGCATTTAATCATTTCTAAAGGTCATAAAATAGACGCCAGGAAAAGTGCAACAAAATAAAGGCAACGCCAGCAAAAAAAAAACGAGGTTAACTCCGACATTTTTATGTTACTGTGTTTGTGCTTAAAGTAATTAAAAAAAAAAATAAATAATAAGTTGCTGTTGCTACTTCTACTACTATTTTACTACTTTTTAAAAGAACGATCGTTTTCAATTTTTGGAGTGTAAGGAAAGAAAACTAATTTATTTCTTACTACATTTCTTGGTGCGTAATTATTTTAATAACAAAAATAATACTCATTTTCATATTGAAAATATCTGCTTGTGTTTGTCTACGTTGTGTTCGGTCCTATAGTTCTCAAGTGGTTTACATAATTGTGTTAAATGTTTTGTTTTGTTTGGCGAGTAAAGTTTTATTGTAATATATTTTGACTTGCTGTAAGTTTCGAATTTAAATTGTAGTATTTTAATATTTTCACGAAGTTTATTTATTGTTTTTATTAAGTAACATTATATGTTGTTCTAAGTTTATAATGCAATTTTCCATGATATACATATGTATGTAGAAACAGAACAACGTCTATCCATCGTGCCTTCAAAGTACGCTCAACAACGCCAGCCTAAATTTTTGTTGGAGTCCGTGGCTGAAAACTGACCATGAGTTCGTTTTCATATAAAATTACAAAAAAAAATTTAGTTTTTTACTACCATATGTTTAAAAATAGCGGTGTCTAAGAGGGCTTTTCTGTTCTCTACTGACGATGTGACCAAAAAAAATCCATTTTCCATTTTGTCAATACGTGATAACATGATGTGCCCCCCTTTCAAAAAAATTTTAAATTTGTATTTCAATTGGCTCCAAATGAGTATGAAAAAAATAGATTTTTTAAGTAACGTTCGACCCAAAAATTGTTATATTAAATAGTCTAGGAATGGTCAAATAAAAAATAACTCATTTATAAATAAACTTGAATGTCAATGTCGTTAGTTTAGTACAAAAGACAGCATAGACCAATATATAATATGTGAGGCGTGATTTACGTGAAAGGACCTAATCCTTGCTGAAAATTGAGACTTAGCCATATTCTTATAGAAAACAGTATGACCAATAATACAGACCCTCATAACAACCCCCATTCCACCAACACCTTAGTTATGAGCCTTCAAAGATCGATGTTAAAAGTATCGATTTTCTAAGTTATGAAATTTAACTTACCATGTCGTTTCAAATCGCCGCTATCGCGCTCTTAAGTAAGAATTTTGAATTAAAACGAAATGAAAACTGCGTGAAAGGATAGCCAGTGTTATTATATAGCAAAGCCTCAAAATTACCTATTTTGCCACTGAATAACTTTTTCGTTATTCAAAAATGTAATGAAATCAATTTCATTTTTAACTACATATTTTCAACATAGGGTTTTTTGGTAATAGGGACCAATGAATATTTTGGTAATAATTCGTCTTCCAAATTCATATCTCAAAATTGGCTTTATGGTGCTTCCCAATTTAGAGATTAACTCTAGTATCTTTGAATTACAAACAGTGAGTATAAGTATGCAATATTCTGGGAAGACTCTATAAACTAAGTAATTATCAAGCTATCTCGAATGCATTGCTTCGTTTAAGTAAAAATTTCCTAATATTAGTCATGTAAAGGAAGTCTTTCTTGTGCTATGTAAGTCAATCAGTCCGTTGAAATGAATTCTTAGTCCATTTAAACAAGCAATTGCCCTAACTCAACCGAAGTTTTTAGTGAAACTTTCTTTTGATATTCTTACAAGGAGACCACCAGGTTGTGGCGTCTTAGGTTTGGCTAAAATTTTTAGAGATGGTAGTTCACCTGAAATAAGAAAAACCATTTTCGCAGTTTTTCAGAATACTAAAGGAAAAGCGAGAAAATCGTGTTTAAAGTTTTCTCCTAATTGTCTTATACAAAAAAAAGTTAACATGTTTTCAAATAGCAGCGTGGCATAGTGTGGAGTGAGTTGGTGTATAAACTGGGGGGTTGCTGGTTCGAGCCACGGTTCATGCAACTTTTTTTTACTTTTTTTTAAATTTTTTTTTTAACTTTTTTTTCGTGACTTTAACTGGCAGTTTTCAGAAAATCTACTACAAAATCTCACAGTTAAAGTTTCGTTTAAATTCCACAGGACATTGTGATAATGGCTCCAAGTCTCTTTAAAATGTGTCTATGTTCCATTAAAACAATTTTAAACTCTACCTCAAATGTAGATTAATTTCCTTTGATAAAATAAATTTGGAAGGAAAATCATTGAAATAAGATGCATATCATCCATTATTAAAATAAAATGTTTAACAGCGGTCACAATATACCAACGGCATTGCTATATTATTAAAGTGAAAGTACATGAAAGTGTTCTCAAAAATCGGAAACGCATCATTGGTAAAAAAGTTATAAGTAACACTTAATTACAAAATAAATTTTTTTTAATATAGCAAACTTTGGTGTTTTTGACCTTAAAGACTTAAACTTACCTACTTACCTAAAGTTTGAAATGTAAAATTTTCTATTTTCTCAAAGTTTAATGGATTAATTGCATTATTCTCTTTACAACATTTTTTAGAAAACATACCTCTACTGGAATGTGCTCGTTTAACTTACATAAGTTACTATAAGCTTTCTTATTTTGTAAAAAATCTAACTGGCCTATTATTGTTTTTGTTAAAAGCATATTTTATTAAATTCAATTTAAGCTAAACTTCAAATATTTTTATACTCAGGGAACTTTTTTTTTTGTTTTTTTTTAACTAAGCTGCATTCAAGAGTTAACATATTTGCCTCTAGGCAGCACTTTCACTCTTTTTTGTGGTGGTGTAGTATATGTTCCCTTCTTTATTAGCATTTTTTTTTACTAAACCACAAATAGTGGAAAACGAGCTCATACTTTATTTACGTATGTTTTCTAAATGTTGCTTTTATAAAATATTAAATCGTCATAAATATGTCTCTGTGTTACATGTGCATGTTGTTGTTCAAACTGAATCCATATGGGGTTGTACAATAAGGTGTTGTTTTTTATTTATTTTTAATATTTTGTAGTTTTTTGCATAGTAAAATTTTTTAAAAACTTAAAATATTTTCTATTAAACAATAAAATAATATAAATATTAAAATATTTTCCCATATGTAAAATCTAAAGCAAAAAATAATTAATTTAAAAAACTCTCATACAATTAAATGTAACAAAAAGGTAGTAAAAATTGTATACTTTGACACTTTTATTTTAGATATGTATACAGTGAAACCTGGATAGCTGGGATCTCCAAGGGACTAAAATTTTTGTCTCAATTAAAGAGGTTTCCCATTTACAAAACGCACAAAAACTTCAAAAATCAATTCCCATATATAGAGGTTTAATAATCCCAGTAACAGAGGTATTTTAATGCAAAAGTGCTGGGGCCTTGAAGTGAGTCTCACTAGTAGAGATTTCCCACTAATCCAGGTACCGCTTAACCAGGTTTCACTGTATATACATATGTATATTTACACTATTATTATTGTAATACTATTCCATTTAAACAGACATAATATCAACTGCACGCTTTATAATTAAGAGCTACACATTATTTTACTAACATTTTTTTAAATTATTGCACTTTTTAAAAAAGTTTAAGTCCAGAAAATTTTTAATAAAAACGAAACTTTTTGAAATATTTGACTAAGTATAGCTTATGATATGACTTAGAAAGTATTGAAGTTTTGCACTTAAAAATAAATTTTAGAGCTATCGTGAAATGCCTAATAGGCTATTTCTTAATAATTCAATTAAATAAGCTACATTTTAGTGCTATTCAATACAAAAATACTGTACTCAAATAAATGAAAAAGCCACAATATAAAAAAAAAAATATCTCAAAGGCAACCAATTGAGTCGTCTATTCGCCGTTTTATCTTAAAAGATGATCTTTAGAATTTTGAAATTTATTTATTTGGGATTATCATCTGTTTCTAAATAATAAACAGCAAGCCACAAAACATTGTTAAGTATTAAAGCAGGAAGTTAATACAGAAATTTCAATGAAAACTTTCATCTCTGACCGGACACATTTTCACCACTCTGGGTATGATATGAAGCAAAATTGTCTCGCAAATGAAGCAAAGAGAATAGTTACTCATGTGATTCAGCTGAGCCGTAAGTGGCTCATATTTCGTGTTTTACCCATCGCTGAAGTAAACAAAAGTGTGTCAAACCGAAAAAAATGGCATATCTAAATGTAATTTTTTCATAGTCCATAATACGTCAAAATTTATAAAAAAAACATCGCCTACAATTTCAACTGCTCAAAATTTAATTAAATGACGCTCACAATTCACTGTTCAATCAATTTAATGGCAACTCAAATTTGAATGAAACGCCACATGAAATTAAATCAATCACCGTTCATTAAAATAAGAGTTACGACCAACTAAGTAAATCCAGAGGCTCGTCAATTATTCAATTACTTTATTAATTAACTAATTCAAAAACAAATTTGTTTATTGGAACTGACTGTGAGTGATAATTATGGCACATAAAACAAAAGTGTTTCAAATTAATACATTCAATTGATTGTTACCCTTACTACTTATATGGTACGAATACATTGTGAAAAAAAATATATACGTGCGTACTACTTATAAAGAACAAATTTTAAGGAACACCACTATCTATACTAAATTACTAAATATATAGACTGCTTACGTTAAGATAAATTCCTCTTTTATAACGAATTTAAAGGGTGTTTTTTTTTTAGAGCGACATAAATTTAAATAGCGATAGCTACCACATAACAGACAATGACGTACATTGCAAAAACGCATTGAAACTGCCAAAGCATACTAAATTTCCTAAAAATTGCAACTAAAATTCACTTGGAATTCACATGATTTTGGAAAATCCATAGGTCTTTAAATGCTATGTTAGCCCATTTATTGACTAATTCTTGTGGTAATATGTAATTTACTGGCTGGTAGTAGATATGATAAAAACATTTCCAAATTAATTGCTTAGTATTCTAAAATATTTTAGGTATTTATTCTCTAAAGTAATTTGCTACAAATTGCGTCATTAAATTTTCCTTTCACATAGTTAAGTTATTTTAAAAACTCTGCATTTATATTTGAAAAACTACATAGCTCATTGAATAAATTCTAATTTTTTCTTGTGTAAAATTCATTAGTGACGACATGAAAATGTCACATTCATTTTATGAATTGCAGTATGAGTGTATTGATTTATAATGGAATAAGATAATATCATAATTGTATTAAAAGAATGTTCAAGAACGCGATACATTGTTTTATAAGCTGACACTAAAGACGACAAACTATTTCTGATACTTGAAAATAATAGTGAATGATGAGGATTTCTGTACAATGCATGCAATCAATTTGATTTTTTTTTTGAGTGCCTTAATTCATATAATAATGAAGAAAATAATTTGTATTGATAAAAATTATATCAACATTACAAAGGACTTTGAGATTCTACCTCTGAAACTCTATCTGACGTAAGTGTGGAGAAATAGATTATTAACTGAGTAACTACTACAAGGCTTAAAAGCATAGTTGTACATGCTGATTTAATTCAACTTTTCTGGGTGAGACTTTATCTACACAATTATGATCTACTGACATGGTAATAATGGTGACGAAATAACAAATGTATCCCCATTCGATATGCGCATATTTTCTAGAAATTCGTTTAAAAATTTTTAAAAAACTTCCTATCAATTCTGGAGCCTTCTACACTGTTTTTATATTCGTGCTAGTTTTTGTATTTATTTTTCTTTCACTTTCACCGTCCTAAACAAGTGCCAGTGACCACCTCACTCGCGCTAATATTCTGTTGTAGTCTACGAGTACATACTTGTAACGTCTATAAATTACAGCCTAGTTTTTTGCTTATTTTTTACGTAATATGATAACGTTATGAATTAATAATGCCATACTTTACCACACCATAACATACTACACATACATAGCAAAAGTTAACACAGCGCACACACCCACTTTAATTTTTCACATTTGTTGTAGTTTTCGCTTTTTGTTTCACAACTCTCATGACACATTTTTTATGTCGTTTATTTATGTCATAGGGTAATTTTTTTGGGGTTATTTAGTTTATATTATTTTAACTTTTTCTCGCACTCTTTGCCTAGTGTAGGGTATAGCAAGCAAAGGATAAGAATTAAGAGCTGTTTTGTTCTCTATACAAAGTGTTGGTTTTAAAATTATAGATTGTTTTTTGATCAAGATAATATAAGTTTTAAAGATATCTATAATTTTTGCTTGATTTGCAAAGCTACTCTCGAACAAACTTTGGCATTGAATAGCTATTAATTATTACCTACGGATATTGAACAATTTTAACTGTTTCAGCTGGCACTATAAGCTATCGGTTGCGAGTTATCATCTAAGATAGTATCAGCTTATGTAAAATGGTCTTGAACGATAGCGAGCAGTTTTAGGAGGTATTCAATAGCATCGATACAATTGAAAGTGTTGGCTGTTTTATGTTTTCGAAAGTTCGTTTGATTTACTGATAAAGTGTCAAGAATTTAACTGAATCTTATAGTTTCTTTATTTTGTTATTGGTCTTCAGGCTCAAAAGTTGTAAGTTTCGCAATTCAACATAGTAAAAATTGTTGCAAGTGTTGGAAGTGTTCGAGCATTTCGATAGCCAATATATACAATTTAAATTTGTTTGAAGTTTTATTTTCGGTACTCCTCTCTTTATTTTATTAATTCTTATTTTGCGATCCTGGATTTTAATGCTCACAGCAAGCATGGAATCAAAAGTTGGAAAAATGTCTAATATCGGAGTTTCAGGCATCGGAAATCCTCGATATACCATGATTTTTACAAGCCGCTATAAGTTAGAAATCTCTGAATTTCAGAAAAATTTGAAATCAGAAAAATAAATTCCAATGCATGGAACTTTTCTAAAATTTTGATGAATTTTTTTTACAAAGAAATATTACCACCGATCACTATAATTTCATAAAAGAAGTTTACCTAGCTCTTCAAATGACATCTAGCCTCATGTAACCACTGTAGTTTCAGACTATCAAAACTGATGGGCTCGAAACACCTCTATGTTGTATGGAGAGATGGCTCAAATGGGAAATCTATGATATATACAATGATATAGTTCAAAAGCTACAAATTATCTCGAATACATCGAGCTAATGAATAATGAGGCGTCCAGTTGCAAAACCGGCCAATTGCCTTTTTCAAACTTTTGGTAAAACAACGAAAAACGTTTATCTTCACCTATGTTCATTGAAATAATATAATAAATAATAAAACGTATTTCCCACTTGATAGCTTATAAAATTTCTTACTCAAACAACGTCAGATCAGACTTTTCGAGTTTCATCTGCCGATGTTTTTGAGGATACAATTTTGTACTTGGCGGGTTTTGATCCATGGAACATGAACTTGGCCGGTTTTGACATAGTATTTAACAAATTTTGTTTGAAAAAAAGTGGACTTGGCTAGTTTTGATTTCAAGGCGTTGGTCTTGACTGGATTTGAATACAATTCAATTGAAATAATACCTTTCTGTGGGAATACCCATATATTGGTTTGCAACTTAATTTCAAAAGAATTTCAATTGTGACAAAATTTTAGCGTAATTGAACAGAATTTACAAATAAATTGGAGCAAGTTCATTTACTTGTCCGGTTTTGAAAGCAAGTTCTTGGACTTGGCCGGTTTTGAAATCTATGCATCAAAATAAATTTAAAAAATTTTATATTTCTGTCAAAAAAGTTTTCTTCAACCTAAAAACATAGTAGAACAATAAAGCATGGTCCAGATTTTGATATATAAGAATATCTCAAAATTTTGTTTTTTGGACTTGGCCGGTTTTGCAACTGGACGTCTCATATATTAGTTCAGCCAACATAATCTTCAATTCACGCCCACGAGGTGCGAGAAGAAGTGGTCAGTCAAATCAATGTTTAAAAGTTCAGGGAATCGCCGACATTAAATTACTTGGGCTAAAATATTGAAAATGGCTGGCCCAGTATCAAGGAAGACGAAAGACTTCTTAAGTTTACATCATGATCCTGCAAAGGCTGGTAATCATATAAAATAATTAACTTGAATCAAAATATTAAAATATTATGGAGTTATTGATACCAAAACTGGTACCCATTTTTACCAATCACGTTAGATGTTTCTTTTTTAGAATCGATTTCATATATATTTTTCTTCATCTAAAAACTACTAATTGTAAGTTTTTGTTATGTGAGGAGCATAATTTTTGAAGTACTGCCAAAATCGCACAACAGTATCAATTGTATTAATTTTCAAAAGAATCGAACTGCCAACTATGTCAGCCAACCAACCACCTGAAATCTATATATTTAGTACTATGCAGTAACTAACATTTCTCATCATCTATCATCTATTGAGTGTCATCACTTTTTCTCTAGAAAAATTTAAATATTTTTGCTCTATCCCAATTAGAGTGTTAGATATTTTTAGTTGGCTTTATATTTCCTTAGTTCAACAGAAATACCTTTATTAATATGTTATATCATTATAACTTATGTGTTTATCAAAACCTTCGTTTTGCCTGTTTTACCCTAAAATAATAGCATACTTATGAGGGCGACTTACTGTTTGCAGATGATAGCGCCCAGCCAACATTTCGGAGTTTGTTGAAATTTCCATTTTTCTTGTGATAAATTTATAACTCTTCTAAAAGAGCAAAATTGAAATTTTTAAATTTCATATATTATAATACATATATCATAATTCGATATTACTATTTTGTTGTTTGCAACGAAATCAAAAATGGCGACAATGTTTTCAAGCTGGTCCACAGCTTTTTCATATTATGTTCAGTGTATTTTTGTGTCAACATTTTCAATTATCTTTTATTTATATAAAATAGTTTTCGGTGTTGGAAAATTTTGCGTATAATGACAGCAGAAAGATATGTAAATGAACAAAGTAAAATAAATATGTACAAGAAAAAAACAAAAATTTCATAACATGCTTTTAATTGTTATAGAAAGGTTATATTCCATTGCATACTTTTATCTGTTAAAGAAATGTAGAATTAAGCTATGAAATATAAGAAGAAAACAAAAATTCTGAAAAGCACGCGCCAGAGCCTACAAGCGTAGCCTGCAGGTGGCAAAGGCCCCTAGTAAATTATAAAACCTTATAAAAAACTACAATATGAAACAATGATTTCGAGTTCAATAATAAATATTTGTTTGCTGGGTGCTCTAAATTTGTTGTTGTTACCGTATTCATACATATTATTTTCATCGTTATTCCTATTTGTTGCTGTCGTATATTTGTTATTGTTATGAATTTGCCATGGCTGGCACATATAGCTCGCCTGTGTGTATTTGTCATCACTAACTGACTTTATTTTGCTTTTGTTTTTCATACATAAATATTTGCTTTGGTTTTTTTTTTTACTTTTTTTTTAAGTAGTTGTGTGTGCGCATTTGCGTGTTCTGTTTCTGTTCGGTTTCTTGTTTTATGTGATTATTTTTATTATTATTTTTTTCGTGTTCTTTACCTTTTGACGCTTGCATTTTTAATGCTTTGCGTCGCGTCAATTTCTCTGTTACGCTGTTCAGCGCCCTCTTCATCAAAATAAGTTAATTTTTGTTCTTGTCTCAGTTGAATTGCAATTTTCTTTTCGTTTCGTAATATTCTTTTTCGCTTTAAGCAGTTTTACTGCTCATTATTGACTTGTTGTTTTTGTCATAATCGCTCAAGATTTTATATTAATTATTTTTTTAATTTTTTTGTTTGCTTTTACAAAGGGTTTATTTTCTGCGGCTTGTAAATGTTTAAGCGGGTAGAAAAATTTAAATTTCTTTGCATGCTTTTAAGTGCATTTATGGTTTTCGTTATGAAAAAAATTTAATGCCAGAAACATTTTTGCGATTTTTCAAATTTACATTTCTATAAAACTATTAAAAATCATACATTGGGTTATTTAGATAGGCCTTGAGATCCTCTGCCTCTCTGCTTTCGCTTGTCATGATTTCTTTTCGTTTCCTATACCTGAAAACACTTGCGACAAACTTTGACATGAACTTACCGTATCATTCTCATTATAACTTAAAGCTTCCAAAAATTACCTTTCCAACGACTTGTGTACATATGTATAATGTATCGTATATACGAGGGGACTAACAAAAGTTCGCTTAGTTGAGTAGAAAAAAGTAGACAAAAAACTTTATAAGTTTATATTTTTATTCTTCATCTGTTTGTACATATTTTTTTCAACGTAATCGCCATTTATTTTGATACATTTTTAAAGTCGATAAATCCACTGTGAAAAATAGTCTTCAAAAACGGCTTTTTGCAATTTCATCATTGACCGCATTTATTATCTCCTCATTGCTGTTGAAGACTCTTCCTCTCAATTTGTTTTTATTTTTGGAAACAACCAGAAATCACAAGGCGCTAGATCTGGGGAATAAGGTGCTGGACGAATTTCTTCGATGCCAAACAGCGCAATAAAATCACGCATTTTTTCAGCTGTGTGCGCTGGCGCATTATCATCGTTTTCCCAACAAATTTTGAAAAACTTGTGGTAATCAAGTTTCAGTATACCACTTAGCAGTAACCTTCTGACCTTTTTCAAAAGGAATAAGTAGCAGCTACAACTTTCTCTATGGCGAAGTAAACTGACATCATTTCTTTTGTTGTTGACTTCTGTTGCTTTGCTTTAACAGGTGGATTTGCAATTTCTTGGCTCCATACCATAGATTGTTGTATGGTTTCAGGGTCGTACTTGTAAAACCATTCTTCATCACCTGTTACAATCTTCTTGAAAGTGTTAGATTCTCCGTTTTTGAATTTTTCAAGAAAATGCTTAGCGAAACGCACTCGTGCCTCTTTTTGAGCATCAGTTAGAATTTTAGGAACCTATCGTGTATCCAAGACTATTTTTTAAAATCCGCGATACAGCCATGGCATTCAAGCCCAGTTCCTCAGCAATCATTTCCTGGGTCAATCTTGGATCTTCGTCAATTTTAGACTTCACTAACGCTACAATTCCATCGTCAGTCGATGGATGTGGAGGTTCGTCCTCCACAGAAAAATGACTTGTCTGGAATCTTTGGAATCACTTTGAAATAGTCACGGGGGATGGTGCATACACTCCAAATGCTGTTTGGCATTCTCTAAATATTTCCACAGGCTTGAGCTTACGCCGAAATTCGAAAAGAATAGCAAACCGAATCTCTTGCTGCTTTGGCACTGAAAAATCTGCTCACACTGTTTCACTAATATTACGTTTTCTTGTCTCCATTTTGACCGATCTTTCTGAAAATTATAATATTATATGGTAAGACTATATCAAATAATTCGCTATTTTTCATTTAACAAAAAATTTAAAACATGATACCAACTAAGCGAACTTTTGTTAGCCCCTACGTACATATGTATATCGTATTCAAGTTTTAGTTTTTTTTTATAAAAGCGCTGTTAAATGCTATAAGCTACGTTTCCTGAAATATCTTTTTTCTAATAACTAAAATCTAACAAGAAATCCTTTCATTTGTTTTTGTGTGCTATCGCTTTAATTGCGAGTATTATGGAAACAGCTGTAATGAATTCGAATTCATTTCACATGATTACTTATTAGTGTGATTATTAATAATCTTGTGTGTTTCTATGTATGTTTAATCCTAGAAATCTTACAAAACAACACGTGCCGAAAATTGATTGAAGCTTTGTATTGTTAATATTTCAAGCAAATTACTTCTTGATTTGAATTAACATTTTGAATATATCGATACTGCTGCATTTAAAAAAGCTATAGCTATTTTAAAAAATGTTTCACTTTAAGTCTGCTGATAATATAATTAATATCACTCATACGACCTGTTGTACATAATTACTAAACAGAAGCAAAAAAATAATATTGTGGGGTGTATAAGATAAAATAAGTAGCAATTTTTAATCGTTTTGCGTGTGCTGAATTTAACTCTGTTTGTTGATATAGTACCTAAGATTTTTAAGATACTTAACCGAACATTGCCGAAAGTGTCATTTTTGTCTATGATCTGTGAGTCTTCAGTTTTTCCTATATCTACAATATTATACAAATTAATGCGAACAATATTTTTGTATTTGAAGCTAAATTTTATTTTTAAAAATTACATATGTTTAATTTTTTATGTGACATCCTTTTATTTGTATTAAGTCACATACTCGCATTGATTACACATAATTTTGGGTAGATTTTATTCATAACATCCGGTTTATGCCATATGTTATTGATGAAGGTCTCATTCTATTGCCTGTAAGAGTACTGCATTCTATCTTTCGTAATTTTGTCATCATAATTGCGCAGAAATTATCGATGGAGGCGAATTTCCAGACCAATTCAACATTCTAATGGAGTTGTCAGCAAAATATTTTTTAACGATTATGGATGATGAACAAGGAGCCAAGTCTTTTTGAAAGAATTTCGTTTTTTCATCATTTTTACCGTACACTCCATGTTCTAACATCGTCTAAGTCAAAATTCGTCAGCATAGAAATTTTGATGTCATTCAAATGAGAATGATTACGCGCATAGCCTTGTGTATCAAAAATTATATTTGAAGTCTATATTGGGCAATATTTGATAAAGACTGTTAGCGTCTAAGTTAGTTAACTGAGACAATTTTAAATTTTTTTTGCTATGTTGAAAACTAACGATATATTGATTAATCGTTTGAAATAATAAAATAATTACATACTCGTATAACAGGTCGTATGATTAATCATAATCTGTGGAGTAAGTAGACCTTAAGGTTTTTAACAACCACATACATACATATAATTTTCCCAAATTAAACGGCATTGATGAAAGGTAGGAAACTTTTCAGAAAAAAAAATAAAAATTAAATTCGACTGAACCTCTTCTCAGATTTCATATATTGAAGAATTCAGTAGGAAATTCGCCATTTTTCAATTAATTAACATTTAAAATACACTGAGATAAACATTACTAATATCTTATTCTCATAATTCACCTTCAGTTTACGGTAATCACATACCTTTCGCACAAGCGCGCTCAATAAAAATGTTAATTTACATGCTTGCAAACATAATAAATTCTAAAGTGCCGCTTATAAATACTGCCGTAATTAGTAACATTTTGAATGCTTAGATTAGCAACTTAATTTTGGGAAAATTAGTCCCTTGTTGCCTTGTACCCTCACATAGTGACAGAAAGACAACCACCAAAGGAAGCGTAGTGTGCTCCTTTAAGTAGCTGATGTGCAGCATTACATTTAATTAGACCAAAGAGAAAATGTGTTGTGCTTTAAGATTTTTCGTGGGCTACATCAACAGTAACAGCAACGACAACAGAAACAACAACAGCGATTAGGGGAATAACACCAACTGAATGGTTGATTTTTTATTAATAAGGCAGACAAAATTAATGACAGCATAAAATTCAAGCGAAAAACAATTTGGCATTATTAAGCTACAAAGAAATAAAAAGGACATTTTACGCTTGCTGCATTGTTTTGCTTACTTGCTTACAAAAAAAAAAGAAGGCATTTCATGCAGATTCGACTTTCGTCCTTGAAAGTTTCGTGTAATATTGCCTTTTATATTACCATTGAACGTGAGCAAAACATGGAAAAGGAATATTCTTATTTAGTGTTAATATATTTTAATTAATCTCAAAAATCATGAGCAGATGTTATTTTAAGGGTGGGTGCTATTTATAAACATTTTAATTACTTTTCTTAAACCTAAGCTGATGGAATTAGAAGATTTCTTTCAAGTGAAGTATTTTTATAAATATAATGACAGCTAAGCACATTTTCATTTTCGTACATAAATGCAAATTTGAATTCATATACGATTCATAGCACATATGCTAAAAAAATTCCTGGCCTCACATCCTTTTATCTTCTTCTTCCTTATATAAAGGATTTTTATTACCTTTTTCTTGCTGATTCCTAAATTTGACGCAGCTTTATCGACAGCTAGTCATTAAGCCTCGAGGGTCTTATTTTTTCATGTCATATTTCGATATTCTCTATGCACAAAGTATGGTCTATTCACTATCACATATGTACCAATCGTATTCATGTGTCACTGATTCTGCTTCGGCTTTCTGTAGCAATTCCTTCTTGAATATCGCTTTAAAACAGGGACCATAACGATTATGAATTTTATGATAGAAATCACTGCATAATCGTTATTCTGGATTTCAATTTTTTTCGATCATAAATAATCGTTATGTTAGATTTATATTTTTTTCGATAAAAAAAAATCGTTATATTGGATTTTTATTTTTTCGATCAAAAATAATCGTTACTTACATTAGATTTTTATTCTTTTCGATAAGAAATAATCGTTATTTTGCATCTATTTTTTTCGATCAAAAATAATCGTTATATTAGACTTCTATTTTTTTCGATCAAAAATAATCGTTATTTTGAACTTCTATTCATTTCGATTAGAAATAATCGTTATTTTGAAATTCTATTTTTTTCGATCAAAAAGAATAGAAATTCAAAACTACGATTATTTATGATCGAAAAAATTGAAATTCGATATAACAATTAGTTATTTTAGATTTTTAATATAAAAATCGCATAAGTAAAAATCATGTCATATATCTAGAACTTAAAGCCAATACTACTCGGGTCATTCGCTAAACACGACTAGAATACGTCGTCGAAAATTGGAACTTCAGAATGAACAACGTCAGCCACATTTGTGGCCAATATTTGTAAGAAATTATCCTTAAAGAAATAAATATAAAAAATGATTCTTCATATAATAAAGATTATCCGATAAAATTTAGTTTTTTTTTACTTTTGGAAAAGTAGTTCTAAATGAATCATTTGATAGTTTCAGCCACTGCTAAGTAAAATTTCAGCCGATTAAGTGTAGAATTTTTAAGTTTACTTTATTCCAACTTTTGCATAGACAAATCGTAAAATGAAAAATTTTTCTCCTAGCTAACTAATAAAGTCTCATAAATTGCATAATTTTGCCTTAATTATATCCTGCTTTAATTCATCGCTGAAGCTGAAATTTATTGCATCGTTGAAACTGCAAATTTTCATCATTAATTAATTATAATTAAACGCTTTGACAAAATGTATACAATGTATAAGTTTTTATGCTTATTTTCTAAAAATAAAGTGAATGAATAACGCGCAGTTCACTTTCATCGTAAGCAAAGAAAATTTGCTTTGCTTAGAGTAACACCTACGAGACTACGAGTACTAGAAAAGTCAATTTGAATGCGCATACAAAATGAAACTTTAAAGTTTGCATATTTACCTTGGAATAACTGTTTAACTTTTTTATTTATTTCTTTGCACTGAAAGTCATTTTTAGACGTCCTTGCGAAAGAGCAACACAATCTAAAAGCTTTCACCTGCAAATGGTGTTAATTAAAAGCAAAATTTACATACAAATGCAATCGCACCTATTGAAAAGAAAAATAAAAAGAAAATTCTGAAATTTGTACATCTACATAGAACGAAATACAACTACATACATACATACATGTGTGCACACATGTACACAGCCAGATGTGCGACGTGTGCTTCAGTTCCGTTTCCTCTCATAAAAATTGTTGCTCGCTCGAATTTTCCGCTGGAACGCATAGAAGTGTGGGCCAACCTTATCAACATTATGGGCATTATTATTATGACAATGTCGCATTTAGCAACAAACTTTTTCTTTGCTTATAACTTTTCTACAACTTAATTTGCGCTACACTTTTTTTTTCGTTGATTTTGGCCATTTACATTTATGAATATGCAGGTTTATGATATCGATACTTTGTTTTTCATCGATATATAATATTATTTTCGTCGTTCTTTATGCTACACTTCAAATTTAACATGATACGTTATTAGTTTTTCTTTTTTCTTCCACTGACACTTAAACTGTAAAAAAATATTGCCTGACAAGCTTGAAATTGGTTGTCCACAAGCACGTTCACGCTATGATTTATCGTGCAAACACTTGCAGCGTGTTTTGTGAGCATAATATCATGTTTCCTTATGTTCGTATAGCAAATGTTAGAAAAGTCGGCATATGTTAAAAAATGTAGTAAATTTTGAAATATTATGCAAATGCGGAATAATTTTGAAGAAGTGACTGAAATTAAAAAATATCGAAAAATTCGAATATCGCTGATAAGTCGAAAAACATTGAAAAAAATTGTATATCTGAAGAATATCACAGATATCAAGAAGTTTGAAAAAGTCGAAAAAAACCAAAAAATAATGAGGTTTAAAAAAGTGGAAAAAATATATATAGAATATATTGGGAAAACTTAAAAGCTTGAAAACGTCAAAAGAATATGCAAAATATTGAAAAAATAGAATAAAACTGAAAGAGAAGAACTATACCACGTCTACTTCTCCAATTCCGCCTACTTTGGGATCAAAAAATTATAGACATGATTGACATACGCATACAAAATTTTACCACAATAGCTTGCATAGTTTGGGATATATGCCATAATTAGTCTTCAAATTTAGGGCGGCTACAAACCCACTGGTACAATCCAATCCCAGATTTATTCAGAAATAGCTTTTTATAAACAAACCCCTTACACGAAATTTCAGTATGATTGCTCATATACTTCGATAGATATGCCACTTAAGGTATTTTACTTGTATGGGTGGTGCCATGCCTAGTGTTGTTATTTCGCCCGCTTTTGATGCACCCATATGTATATACCTTATGGCAAGTAAACCACTTACTTCAAGTTTCATGCTAATTGCTACAATAGTTCTCTTAAAATATTGCTTCCAACTTTATGTCAATATGGGAGGTGCCACGCCCACTGATGCCATCACGTCGAAACTTTCATTCAATTTTATAGCTCATAATAATTGACATCTATACACCAAATTTTACGAAGATTACTCTCATTGCACACTATATACATATGTATAGCATTAAACGTTTTTTGCTTATCTGGAAAGTGTCACGCCCATTGATACTATTGTGCTAAATTTTCGTAATAAGATACCTTTTAGCAAGTATATCTGCCATACTTAATTTCATAACGATTACGTTGTTAGTCCTCTAATTATAACGTTTATAAATATTGTGAGCTGTGCCACGGCCTTCAACGAGTTTGTCCAGTATACTGACGAAGTTTGTATTGATGACTGCTCCCAGTGGTATCATCTCTAAAATTTTTATAAAATTCGTATGTGCCAATTTTGAATTATACGAAATCAAAATTTTCAATTGTTAAAAAGTGACACGCCCACCTTTCCAATCCCGTACACTTTAAACACAATTCAATATATATATGATTTGTATTAGTGCTCCAAATTTCATCACAATATCTTACACAGTTTACGAGTTATGGCATTATAAAAGTAAAAATTTTGTGTTGTGCCACGCCTCTTTAAGAGCCTTTGCAAATTTAAAACCTAGCCCAATCTTAATTTTGTTCACATTTTCACCAAATCACCAAGTTTCATCAAAATCGCAGCAACTCTTTTCAAAATGGACTGAGGTATATTTATATAGAGTATAGGTGGTAGGCGTGGTCGTGACTCGATTTTGCTAATTTTTATATACTAGCAGCTTGCAAGAAGGTGTGAGCTATGTGCCGAATTTCATGCAATTAGCTTGCTTAGTTTCCCGTAAACGTGATTTCAACAGACTGACAGACCCACTGGCAGACAGACAGACAGACGGAAATAGCTATATCGACTCTGGTGGTCACGCTGATCAATAATATATATACTTTTCTATACCTGCCACGCCCTCTTCTATGCGTTACAAACGGAATGACAAAGTGAATATAACCTCTGTGTAGGGTATAATAAAACTACAACTTGGCAAATTCCAAATTTAAAAAAATTGTGAAAAAATTTTTGTAGGAAGTTTATACAAATCATACATACAGTCATGAGTATTTTGTACAAATTAGTAATAATTTAAATAAATTTTCTCGATACTTGCCTCCCAGTAATGATGACTGTGCCAGCCTGTTTTTTCATAAAAACAAAATGAGTTTGTAAAATTTAAAAAAAAAAGTGAAAATTTACTGTGCATATTGTCTGCGGTAAATTTTTATACGATATTTTTAACATTTTTTATTATGACGAAAAATTTTTCCCTCATGACAAAATGTAAAAGCAAAAATGTAAAAGTGTATGTTTGACATGGAAAAGTTTTCACATTTATTTAGTGGCTCTATTAGGCGTGTAATAAAGCGCAAAAAAACAAAAAACAGCTGAGGTAATGTGTTGTTGGGAATTAATTAAACATGTTGCAAACATTTTGTACAAGGTAAAGATTTTAAAATATCACAAGCAATTTTTTTTAAAAATAGCGCATAAATTTTTATTATGTAAAATTTTTGTGTAAAAGTTATTTTACTGTAACAAAAATGATGTTAGGAAAATTCAATGTATCAGTTTCTCTAAAAACCCTAAAATTTAGTTACTCCAGCATTTATTAGCATTTGGTGCCACATGGCGTATGAGTAACCTTTAATTATCGCATTCATTTAACCATTAAGCTAAATGAAACTAAAATAAACTGAAATTAATGATACCAATCAATGGAAAACCCCAAACTCTTAAAGCACAACACACGCTGTCAGAAAGAAATAACTTGATGAAATTGCGCCTTAAAATATACAACACAAAATATCTTGCTTGCAAGGTACTAAATGTCAATCGCATAACAATGCGACTGACAAATCACAGCGTGTACAAAATTTACTTGAATGTATTTCCTCTGCATGTGTTCGTATGTTAAAATAACAAAATGAACTCTTACATTTGCACACACACACACACACACATACGCATACCTTAGTGCTGCAACTTCAACATGCCCTTCAAATACCGCACATAAAACAAATGTTTTTGTCTTTTTTTCTGTTTCATTTTGTCTCTCCAACGACGAGCTGATTTCTTACTTTATTCACATTTAATTTATTCCAAAGATGTCGTCATCGGAAAAACCAAAAAAAAAAAAAAATAGAAAGGAAATTCGTTGGTTTCAACCAACCAAAATTGAATGAATGCTATACACATACAGACATAGAAATATAGCAAGTATAGTAAAACAAGGGCATAATGGGTTTTGTAACTGCTGGCAGCGCTGATCAGTTGTGTCATGCTGCGCCCAAGGCTACAATCAGAGTAAATACAAGCGGCGGAAACTGATTTGGCATAGAATTGTTGAATTAATGAGAAAAAAAGTATGCGAAATCATGGCATCTCTCATACCGACAAACAAAAAGTGAAAAGCGCTATAATTTGAGAGTTAGAAATGTGGCTATAATGTAGCTATTAAAATCACAATTTTTTATCTTTTAATACATTTTTAAGCGTTAAACTCCACATGTGGCACAACAATCTTTTATCAGAAATCAATTAACTGCTGATGTTTTAAAATCAATTTACTGTTGAATGAATTCATTCACTTGAAATTGACGATAATATATAGGACTCTGTCTTTAAGTTATTACAACACTTACTCTGATTGCGCCCTCCGTTAGCGAAAAAGTGCACAGCAACACGTACAAACGTCGTGCTGTGCTAAAGTTGACTAACGAAATTATTGTTAGATTGACTAAGTTCCATAACTTTGACACCATTTATTTTCTCTAAAACATCAGTAAAAGCAAAATTACATACGTCAGAGCACACACATGTGGATTACCACAATGATGAACATATTGCAATTGGCTTCATTTATTGACTAGGCGCAACATATTGTGTTTTCATACCGCACAGTAGCATTGAATATCTTTGATTACTTTAATTTTATAGCACAATAAAGTTACGTGATAAAATTTCTTAAGAGAATGCTTTTCAGGTGTATAGAAGAAGTTCGAAGTCTTATTGTTTGCATGAAGAAAAATCCCATGGTTTTGATAAAAATTGTCTAGTTTAAAAAATATTGCTTCCAAATTTTTCAGTTATTCTAAAAAATGTCAAAATCTTAAGTGATCTCAGCTCCAAGTAAATCGAAGAAGCATATATATACCAGCTTAAGTTTAAATCTATGGATGGGCTGAAAAAAACCTTTCCATAGCACTCAGTTTAAAGATCATTGTATTAAGTCCCGATAGACCAACCGGAAGTGAATAGAAATAAAAAAGAAGGTAGGAAGGATACTAGAGAAAATAGAGTATAAGTTACTTTTCCTCAAACTTCTTTGTTGCTTTAAGAAATTTCAGAAGCATCGAAAGAGGAAGAGAATGACACAAAACTCATTCCCAAGATATCGCCATCATATGGCATATTGCAAAAGCTGGACAGCTACAGAGGTAGTGCTCTATAGTATCATCAAAACGGCAGTTTGAATCGGTGATGGCCAGACCCAGACTTAAAGTCGTAGGCCCCCTAGGGACCTGCTCTCCCATCTGAAAATCATTCCATTTTGGTTTAGCAAATTAAAGGCACCACTAGAGAATAAATAGTTTGCAATTGATTTTATTTACTTTAATAAACATCAGTATTACGCAATCTATATCACTATAATTATGTTAATCTAATTTATTGAATCATACGGCGAGCTTTCTTCTGAGCAAAAGAACGAATGACATCATCATAGTCAATTGACTGCATTATTTCTGACTCTATATACATTACAGAGAGTGAATTTAGCCTGTTCTCTTCTATGGTAGATCTTAAGTAATGCCTTAGTCTTTTTAGCGCTGAAACCTACCGTTCTGATGAGCAATTTGACGCTGGTGTACACAACAGCACTCGGAACGCAATTCATACGTTTGTATAAATATCCAAAAAACCTTTTTCTAATAAATATTTGTACAGCTTTAGTGATGATAACCCTATAACTTTGACATTGGATGACAAAAGTGCACGCAGGTTCCAAAATCGCATCCAAATCCTCTGGATAAAATCTATCAGGTTTTTGGCTTCTTCACTGATCTGTTTAAATTCCAAGCAATTTAGTTTCATAAGAAAGTCAAACTTTTTACTTAACTCTTTATAAGCAGACCCGCATCTCTGTAGTTCTACAATACGTCTATCTATAATGACATTATAAATGGTAACTCTGAGTCTGTCCTTGCCAGAAGTTTTGGTCTTATTTTCATTGATTTCATTGAACTGGACTTTACGCTTTTGTTTCCTCTGCATGCCATATCCATAGTTATTTTCACCTGATTTTTTAAAAGATTTCGACTCATAAAAATCAAAGATACTGGGGCTCTTAGGCTGGCTGGGCCCCTAGGCCGGGGCCTAGGCGGAAATTCACGACTGGCCACAAAGCTAGTGCTCTATAGTATCGTCATCTTTCAGTCAGTGTTAGAAAAGTGCTGCTCACATGTATTATGTTTCGGATTAACCCTACAAGTAGCCGTAGGTCCTTGCCCCTTTGAAGAAAAAACTTCTCTACTTTCAACCAGTTTCTCTGATATTTCTCGACAAATTCGAAAAGTGTTTATGTTCTCAAATAACATAAATAAGAAACCATCTGCTTGAGGATCTGTAGCCTAGTTTGAGGGACTTGGATTTTTGTACAACAAAAAAAAATTCAAAATAGTTTTTTGTTATTTTTTCCAATGAACTCTAGGGCTTCCAGCGTGGTGGTAACCAAATTTTTAATTAAATTATTTCAAAAGATACCATAATTGTGATATACATATGCAATGAACTCTTCAAACAGTTTCGGCGTATCTCTGTTTCACAGCTTATTGTACTTTTAAAACATAAATTTCACTTAATGAAATAAAGCTGCAATTCCTCCAATTTGAAAAGAAAATAACGTTAAAGCAAACTCAACTTTCTTAAGCAAATCTATTGGATTATTATTATGGCAACACTTTCAAAAAGACTTTTTGTTATGTCAAAAGTTTAAATGATAACACTAAAGTTTTAATGCCAAAACTTTTAGTCAAAGTGTAGGCGTAATTAGCCACACATCCTAAGATAAGTTTTGGAAAATTTCCATTTTGTGTAGCAAGCACAAATTAATGCCACAAATTATGCAACGAAAATATGCTAATCAGCCTTAAACGTAATCATAAAAACCACAATTTAGTTAGCCATGCCGTTGTGGTTGGTTAGTTGGCCCAAAGGACCAATTTAAGAAAAGATTAAACGTTAGCTCTTAACACTTTGCACATGTATGTATGCAGTGTAATATATAAGCAATCGAATTATGCTGCTGACCCAAAATGGTGTCAACATAATGAACCACATAAAAAACTGACACCAAAGGACAATTACCCACATGAGGAAAATATGGATTTTAAAATGAGTGTGTGTGTGTATTTGCGCTCGTTTGTGTTCGCATAAAATAATTATGAGTTTATAATTAAGAGAGCACCACCATACGTTACCTTGAATTGTTGACCGAGCATTGAGTGTTGTACATAGTGCCAAAGACCTTAAAATATACTCATATTTTTGTAAATAATGCTTCTTTGTTATTGGTCTTGCTGATAATGATGTTCAATGTTCATAAAATTTTTTAGTGATGAAACGATTCTTTAATATTAAGTATCGCCAGTTAATCGATTTGATACATTAATTTTTCGTATGCTTTATTTTTGGGCTATGTCTTTACTTTAGGCTGAATCCAACAAGATAATCTTATGTATTTCACTTAGGCTCATCAAGGTCTCTCATTTGACATACATATCAAGCTGAAATCTTAAACCATAATTTTTTTTTTGAAAAACAGGTGGCAACCCATGTTTGGGACGGGATTCGGCAAGATTATTTGAAATATTTTTGTTAAGGTTCATCAAGATCTATCATTTGACACACATTATATGCTGAAATCTTTAACCATAAACGTTTTTCTATAAAATGTTGACCCAAAAAACAAGTGGCAACCCATGTTTAGGACAGGATTCAGCAAGGTAACCCTATATATTATATTTAGGCTCTTTAATCTTATACACTTTTTATTGAAAAAAAGTCGGTTAAAAGTCGGCTTTTTTCGGCCATCGGGACAGGCTTTGGCAAGGCAACCCAGGTAGGTTAGTTTCACCTAACTACATTACTATCTTTCCTGTACATCCCATGCTGTAATATTATATACTCGACTTTCTACAGCCGGCTATCCGCCTAATCGGAAATGTCGCTTTTTGTTTGGAAAGGTTGCGAAGAGGGGCAAGGCTGAAAGTAATTTTTTTTTCGAATAGTAGGCAGTGCCAGGCCTTTAACAGAAAAATACTTTTCCATGGCTAAACTAATAGACCGATTTTGATGAAATTTGGTTCAGAGATAGATTGATCCTTAAGAAATGGTATTAAAAGAATCAGATATAGATCAGATATGATCCTTAAGAAAAGATATTAAAAAGTCTGTGTTCGTTAAGTGGGTACGGCACCACCCTTAATGGAAAAAATGCTCTCGCGGCTAAGCCGGCATACCGATTTTAATAAAATTTGGTACCGAAATAGATTGATTCTGGAGTAACGTATACCTTTCGACCACGAAAAAATAGCTATACTATTAATCCGATTTTGATGAAATTTCTTATGGAGATAGATTAAACCCCGAAGATCGATATTTTTGTAAGTGAGCGGTGCCACGCTCTTAATTAAAAAATGTGTTTACACAGCTATACTTATAGAATGATTCTGCTGAAATTTGGTGTAGCGAGAGATTGAACCCTAAGGAAATATATTTGTCTTTAAGTGGGCAGTAGTGCCACGCCCTTTGCCAGAAAATATGTAACTATATCAATTTATTACTAATTTGTTGTCCTATCACTTTTGAGTTATTTCTATATCATTCCTGCTATTTTTGGTATTTCTTCTCTAAACGCTTTTGCCAACAATCGCTTAGGTATCGTTTGCAAAATATAGAATGCTCTAAATTGCTGCCCCATATTACTAAGCAACATGGCAACAAATCGTAATAGTATTAGTTAGACAAATTGGCGGTTGTGTGTTTCATAGTGGCGACACAAATCCTGTGTAAAGAAACCCGTTATGCCAAAGGTTACTTGGTCGACGTTTGGGTTGGAAACAAAAGACTGCGTGCTACTGTTGCTCTCATTGTTTCCATTTGAGTTGTTGCTACTGCTGCTGCTGCTGCTGCCATAGTTGTTGTATCTCAGTTGGCGCAAAGTTTTATTACAATTAAATAAAATCACTTCAGTGTATTAAGTTTCTTTGTTCGTTTTATTGCAAGGCAGGATAAAACAGCACTTAACCTTTTACTATGTTTTTGCTTTTAAGTGGCTCCTTTTATTTGTGGTCTTTGATCGTACTTGGTCTGTCTAAACAAAAAAAAAACCGGCATAATTAATTGCTAATTAAAATTATAGTGTTCATTGGGCGATGTAAATTTAGATACTAAAGAAACATCCTTAATGCTGCTATCAGCACATAGCTCGAGGCTATAAGATATGTATGTACCTCAATGTACAGTATTTCAATATTAATTAGCTTACAACGAACTTTAGTGTTTGTTTACATTAGATGTTATATAATGTTTAATCCAATTTTATATATGTACATACTTATATACCAATATTAGAGCGTTTACAAATAAACAGTTTTTTTCTTGAGATTTCCCCCTGAAACCATTTATATTTGGAAACGTAAATTTAAAATTTTATTTTTGTTTTAAAGTCGCAAATTTTGAAGTTGAAAAAGTAAAAATAACATTTTTTCCATTTACTTTAACCACAAACAACCCTAAATTAATTTTTAATTTCAAAATCATTAAAAATAAAATTTTTCAACTTCATTTCAATTGTAAGAAATTTCAAATCGCATTTTGAAGCTGCAAGGTAGAACGTAACACTTGTAATAATCAAACTGGGAAAAGTTGGGCGCTTCAACCTTAAGTTTTGTTTTGGCTCTATGAATCCATTGTGAGATTAATCTGGTTTTATGATGGTACTGGTATGTCATGCATCTCAAGAAAAATAAAATTCTTCAAAAGAATTTAGTAAAGGTTGGCAAATCTTAACATTGCAGGAGCACTTGAGGTTACCCTTTCTCTACCCTGAATGTATTACTGCACCTGCTGCTGGTCGATATTTATAGCAGCAAAGCTTTTAGCCGTCAGACTAGAAGCTATCTTGTTATGGTTAAAGCAAAACTGCTCAAATCACCGCCTGATACAAAGGGAGTTAGTGAAAAATACTCTTAAATTAACTACTGCGTGCGCAGTTTGAGCTTTAAGAAAATCCGATACACATTTTCAATGGATTTTGAGAAATGAGTGGGAGGCAGGAAGAACTATATTAAAAAAATAAATTAAATGAATAACTTAAAAAAAAATTTTTAAAATGTATGATAGTTTGGGAGCCGGTAAACACTTCGGACCTCTGTGGTCTATGTAAGGCTATGGCCGCCACCAAAACCCAGGGAGCCGGTAGCCTAAATCTCTATTTGATTTTGTGCGGCAGAGACTAAAAGTTATAAAGTCTTAAGTGCTATAGTATAAGTAATACAAATAGTCTCTGCCATTGCGTTATTAATTGAGAGCCCTTTGAAACTGTAAAAAAGGGTACTACTATATATGTAATTTTATCGCGTCTGCCTTTTATATTAAAAAATCTGTTTTTACACAAAAACAAATAAATGTAAGAGGCAGACGGTTTAATTGTTGCATTTAAGAGTAATTGAAAAAATTTATGATACATATAAAAAAACTTAAGTGATATTATCGACAAGCAGACTGCGACTATTATATAGATTATGTCATTGGAAACGAGAAAAACAACATCTGCCACTTAGTTATTGCTTCATTTAAAAATTACAATTTTTACTTTTTCGAAGACAGGCGCTTTTAACTAATTAAGTTGCATACTGTTAAAAGTATAATAATAACAATAATGTAAATATATTCGGATAAATCTAGTGTCTATAAAATTAATACACGAATTTGACCAAAATGACGATTTTTTACACATATATCAAGTTTTTGTATTTACTAAAACTATGAAAAACCTTACAGACTAAAACGAATTGACTAAAAATATAAGGAACTTGAATAGCTTAAAATAAGTTCAAATTTTGATAATACAACTGCATATATCTTGAAAAAGTAGAGATCTATACGTCTGCCATTTGTATTTTCAGCTTCTGTTGAGAACGAAATAATGAAATAAAATTATTTAAGCTTTTTTTATATATTAAAAATTGCTGTTATTTAAAACGCAGCAGTGTGAACGTCTGCCGTATTTATTTTTGCTATCTATACTATGCTCTAAACACAATATAACAGAGGCAGACGCAATAAAATAATTTGAAATTTCGAAATGTCATATGTACGAGTAAGAAGCATTTTTTTAATTCAATTTCTTCTGAACACTTTTCACAAAATTTTAATTTAATTTCCATTCTTTTTTTCGAATACAATTGCCTTAGTACACCTTGTTGAGAGCGAATAATAAAATTGGTTCTTTTAAGGACTTTTTTATAACAACAACTTTTGCGCAAGCATCAAAGCCTTTTGACATTCAACAAAAGCAGAATATATACAATTTGTAAACAAATAAATTGGTTCGTTGCATCAAAAGCTTAAGCCTCAACTCAAGCGTTTTTTTATCCTGTCATTCAGATAATATATAGGTTTGAATGACATATTCATTTAAATCACTCGCATGTGAAAATTTAATTTTGCACGATATTTCATAGAGCCGTAATTTGTGCGCACTTGATGTTTAAGCAAATTTGCACGAGTGCAAAAGTGGAAAAAGGGATACGTCATTGTTGTCATTGTGCTATAAACTTTACAAATTCAAATAAAAATTAAATGAATTGTGCCATGAGCATTAATTTTTACTTTATTTCTGATATTTATGAATAAATTTACCTTATACATATGTATGTATGTATGTGTTCGCTCATAAATCCATAAATAATGTCCACTTTGCATGAAACTGAATAGCATTTGTCATGCCCATTAGGAAATTGTTTGTAAGTGACAATTGAAAATTCATATTAATTATACAAAAAAAATATTAAATCGTAAAACGAAAGTGCACATCGCTGGCTGCAATTTAATAGCTCCAAAGATAGTTTTTAGATGCTCAGCGCAGCTATGAAAATCGGAGCTCAGTTTTGGTCTAATGAAAGGTGCTCAAATTTGAAGTATCTTTTTAAATTTTAAATAAAAGACATAAATTGTGTGAATTATTTATTTATTTTTATTGAAAATTAAAGAAAAAGAATAACGTTCAAGTGACCTCCTCGACAGACTGTCAATATTTTACCGAAATTTTTAATAACTTTTTCGAATAGTGATGGTTCAATTAGTGATATTTGCTTGATGATGTTGTCTTTATCTTTAAGAAACTCCACAATTAGAAATTCAATGATTTTAAATTGAGGCAAATTCACGTCTGTTTTTCGGAAATTATTCGATTATTAAACTTCTCTTTCGATTGATCGATTGATTCCATTGCCGTTTGGCAGGCTCCACCGTCTTGTAGAAATCACATATTCTGCACATCAATATCTTCTCATTAACTCCCCAAAAAATGTCTAATCATCACTCGAAATCGTGCTCCATTCACGACGACGATGAATGGATGTCCTGGGCTCTTCAGCAACACTTGTGCTAACAGTTGAAATATTTTCAATTAAACGACCACTAGGATGATAAATTCTTCTTCTCTGATCTTGAATTGAAGCACTTTTTTCAAATTTATCAATGATATGTTTAATAGCACAGATAGTCAGAGAATTCTCTCTACCGTATTTTGTATGAAATTTTCTTCCAACTTCTCAATAACTTTAACCATATTTGAAACGCTTCCAACACTATTAAGCGGGTGTTTTGGTACCTGAGTTACTTGTATTAATCATTTCAAAAAAGTCGAGAAATAATTTTTCACAATATATCAAAACCTTAAGACAAAATTTATCGTCACTATGATAATAAATTCCAATTTGGTATAGGCTCATTAAATTTTATTCTACAACGTTATTTGCTGCATCGATGCCTTTGATTCTGAATGGATTTTCCAATTTTCATTATTTCCACACAACAAAAGGTTACATATTTAACACTGGTTAAGTGTGTGTGTGTGTGCTTTTGATTGTTTGTTGAGTCTTTAACAAAAAATTTTAACACTTTTACTGCCAATGACAATGAATGGATTTTTGTAGAATTTCGTGAAGCCACAAATACTTTTGTTTAAATTGATTTTTAATGAGATTTTGATATATATAAATGGAAGTTTTAATAGCCTGCGTGTTTTGGGATTAAATTAATTTAATAAACAGTAAAGTGGCTACATGTAATATTTGAGAAAAATTATTTAAAGTAAAATTTAAAAACAATTGACAAATGAGTAATTTCGTACATATGTTAGTTTCATAAATATTTAATGTATACATGACATTAAACTACACATAATAAACTTAGAATCATTCGAATATTTCGTCCTTAGGCTAAAATGTCTAGTAATTGATTGTTGGTAGTAAAAGTTTCATAAATTTTTTTTTTCAATTTTTTATGTGTCCTTTATCTCACAGGGTATACACAAAACTCTCCAAACGTGTACAATCAATAGCTAGTACCTTCAATTCTCTGCAACATTTCCCTGATTGATGGAATTCTTGTTCCAACGATCTTTTCCACGATGATTGAGAAACGCCAGTTCTTAGATTAGGTTAAAGTGGCGGCTAAGCAACCAAGCTAGAATCCATTAGGTAGCACTGGTATGCCATTTTAAAACCACATAAGTGACCCTACAAAACTGATAAGAAGGTCAGTCAAGAAATTTTAGTTAAGACCCTGGTAACGATGAAAGTTAAATCAAGTTTGTCCTGTTGAGATAGTTAAGCTGCGATCCGATTTCAGTTTCGGCCAATTCGATGAGGTTGTTAAAGAAAGCTTGTCCTAAAATCCAAGTCTAATTATGGCGAGGGCTGGGCAGATGCAAAGAAAGTGCTCAACTGATTCTTTCTCATTTACATTCAGACAACTGCGGCAATAAGAGTTGAATGGGATGCCTAATTTGTCAGCATGCTTGCCGATAGTCCAGTGTCCAGTGCAGGTCGGAGTGATTCTCGCGATGTCTTTGCGACTCTTGAACAATAGGTCAGCGTTTTTTGAATTATTATATGATGGACATATTGCTCTGGATGCTCTGCAGGGATCCCAAGTTCTTTGCTGCCTCGGAAATAAGAAGCGAGAAGACTTTTTTAACGCCAGTTCGTGCCGGCAGACATCAGTTTGGGATTTCTGTAATGTGTGTCTAACCCATTTCCATTAAAGGCTATCCATAAAAGACGTCCGTAAAAATTCTAGAACTTGAACCATTCTGGCTATCTAGTTTTGTCGCTAGCCCCCTCTCCACCCCCGAAGAATTTCCAAAGTGTTATGCATGTTAAGCGATTAAAGATCTCGTGAGCTATATGGAACATTGGGATAAGGTGCATCACATTCGAATTCACTTTTATTTAGCCATTCTGCGCCTTCTGTATTGAACTGTAAACATTCAAAAATGCGCAAAAACTTGTTCTTTCTGTAATTTTCGTTGCCTTGTGATTTTAAATTTGCTTAGTTTTTCCGTGGAGACTTTTGGCATAAGAAGTAAATGACTTTGCTGAGCTGTAATAGGTGTCACATATTTTACATGAAAAGCTGAGATGCGAAACCCGCCAAGTCCATATTTTGCGTTTGGAAAAAAACGAAATGTATTCCACTAAATTTAACTATAGTAAAACCTGATTGATTGATCCATTGAAGTATTGGTTGTCAAAAGTTATTAAAATCCTGATTTTTCATTACAATTTATGACCTAATCTATAAGAACTATTATAAAAAAACGTTTGGACTTGGCTGGTTTTGAAATTGAAAACGTGGAATTGGCTGGTTTTGAAAGTGAAACCTCTAGACTTGGCGGATTTTCAAAAATAATAATAGTTAAAGGTTTCGAAATCATGTTTTAAAAATGGCTAAGTTTAAATCTTTTTTAATGAAAAATTGGACTTGGCGAATTTTGATTTTCAGATTTGTGAACTTGGCGGGTTTTGATAAAAAGAATTTATCAGAAATTATTGCAATCAAAAGTTTGTGAAAGGAAATTTTTTTTTTATACAATTTAGAGTATGTCGGTTTGTAGACAAAAGTTTTTTCCGTCCCTTCCTACAATATCACACAATTTCATTTTTTTTTGCGGATTTTGCATCTCAGCTCTTTACATGTTCTTTTGATGAGGTCAACCGAAACAGTTGGGTAGTAGAAGTCGTAGGATAGCCTCAAAAAATCTTTATGGCTCTGGCGTAAGTTTCACTGAAATCTGTAGAAATAATGCTGCAAACTTCGTAACGTTAAAAAATTCATTAAATTTTTATTCGTTTCTTATAAACAAAAACATTTAGAGTGACACTAAAAGAAACCAGCGTCCAATAAGGCCTCGACCTCTCCTGTCACCTATTTGTTCGCATTTACGACCCCGCCCCCTCGCTTTCCCTGCTGCAAACGTCTTTTCTATGAACGACCGCTTATAAGATATTAATTTGCCAACATGTCGTATGAGTAACATTTAATTGTAAGTACATACATAAATAAAAGTTCAACAAATCGCATTTTAGTAGCGTAGTTGCAAAACAACCTACATATACTAGAAACTATTTAAAATATATGTAAATATAACCTAGTCGCAGGCATAAAATATAACAAACTTCGCTATTTTGAATGAAAATTTTTAAATTCCTAATTTGCTATATTCAATTTAAAAAATATTTCTAAAGGGCGCCGCTGGCAAAAATTTTTAAATTAGCGTCTTCTTATAAAAGTTTTTATTAATTAAATTACCTTTTTGGAAAAATTTTAGAGATTTTAACTGTTATACAATTGATTAAGAACAAAATTAGTATTTGCACTAAACAATTTAATAAATTTCTAATTTTTTCATATGAAAATATATCAAAAAGTCCGAAATGCTGAATGTTTTTTCATCAAAAAAATCAAAATACTGCATAATATTTTCAAAATGTTGCAATAAAATGATAAATTCACTTTCAAATAAATGATAGACTACATAAAATTTACAACCAAAATCATAAACTCTTTAATATTTCACATTTTAATGATATTGTTGTCAAAAGTAAATATGAACATACTCATAAAAAATAAACAACTCACATCAAACACATAATTTAACAAAATTAAGTACGAATATATTGATATGGTATTACCATTTTTATCATGTTGCCACAGAAATAAATTGCGACAAAAAATTCGATTGCAAAAAAACATCACATTGTTGTGACAACATGTCGTATACTTGATATTTATTTATCTTTAAATATTTTTTATATATATTATATGGCTTTCATTTGTTGTTTGTATCATTTTTGCGTTTATTTAAAATAAAAAAAAAATTGTTTATTTATTTTTCCTTTCCTTTACTGCATATACAAAACGTGCCGCCAAATCCTGTATCCTTTGTTTGTTCAGAGCAGCGCTATACAGTGTTTTTTTTTTTTTTCTTAAATACACATTCACATACACTTCTATAGTTGTCAACGTGTTAGTAAATGCCTAAGTATTTGAGTGTTTGCTAACATGTCAATGTCAATCAATAATTTTGACGACTGTCATTTGATGAAATTTTATATTAAAACTTTTCAAGAGAGTAGTAGTAGTAAAGAAAGAATGTTACACCAAAGCTATAAAAATTCACCTTCATTTTCAATATTCAGCTGTCAGCCTCAGATATTGAAATTTTATTTATTTATTAGCAATTTAAAAAAGTGTCAGCTAAGGAATGGCAAAAGTGGCAAAATAGCTACTAAGTCATTCCAATTGGAAACACTGTATATGTATGTATCAAAAAAAAAAAGTGTGTGTTCGATGAAAAATTTTAGTTAGAAAAACTAACATCAATTGATTCTTATAAATATCACAAATATCAGAATTGTTCAAGTTATTGAAAACTTGAACTTTCAAGGTGCATTTTTTTATTAGAAATAATTAGTTTAAGCCAACTTGTGGCATTCAAACACATTTTTTTTTTTTTTTTTTTTTGTGAAAATAAATCGTACAAAATATTCCGCACGAAACGAATGACTTTTTTTCTTTTTTTTTGTAATTCTTAAACCCATCCGCGAACAATGTCATTTATACCTGTGATAGAAGCACAAAGGTGTTGTGTATACCAGCAGGCGATAGTTTTGGCAAGCATGGTATTTAAAGCAGAACGTTCTGGAGATGAAGATTTATTATTGCTTAGCATGCTATCAAATTGAAGTGTGAGAGAACCTTTACTGGAAAATAATACAAAATTTAGTTTCTTATTTTCGTTTAACATGGTGTTTATTTGATTATTTATTTCAAAGCCAAGCAATAGATATCCTCAGCTAATTTAATCGTCTTCAGTATCATACTACGAGTTATGATGACACAAACGTAAAGCAAGCGATATAAAACTACATGAACAAGGGGTTAGTTAAACAGCTATAACTTTTTTTAGAAATCGATTTTTTTTCAGACTTAAAAAATACTTTAATCTACTTATTTAGAATCAGGAAAAAAAAGCATATGTCACTGAAGTAAAACTGCATACTTAAATTGATTTTTTTGAAAGAATAAATCTAACTTTTAAGTGTGGAATTCTTCATATAAGAATAGTTTTGTTAACAATTCAAAAGTGTTTACTTTTGATATCGTTTGCATTTGAAAAAATAATTTTTTAATAGAGATATCATTTCTATTATTCAAAAGTGCATAACATTTTCATTGCGATTACATACGTACTCCCTTGCACTTAGTGCACATAGTGCATACGTGCACTCATTACGCTATTTCCACTTGCATTGAATTGCTAATTCGAGTTCAATGTTCGTTATGAAGTTTTCCGTAATTCATTTATTCGTTCATGCAGCGTTCTGCCAAGAAAATCAGGTCAATGAAAGGGATATATGTACCTACAATACATTACCATTTGCAAGTTATGTTTGCTTTTATGTACAATATGTATATTTTATAATTGCGAAAGAGACTAAGGTTCACGTTTTTTATAGTGCAATTGAAAAAACAATGGATATACTGGTACCCACTATCAATAGTAATGCATTTAAATAATGCGTTTAGTTAATTTATCTTTCAAATGAGCTACATAGAGCTTAAAGCATATTTTATACTTAATCTGATTTAAGGCTCAAATATTAAGTGCTTTGATATATGGGTCATTCTACTTCATTTTTACTTTCAAAATTTAGATTTCTCAAAATCAATTTTTTTTCGATACTTTTTCTAAAAATATACGAAACGTGTTTTTGGAAAAAGTTTTTCCGGACTTATTTTCGAAAATACGATTTTTTGAAAATCACAAAATTTAAAATTGTATGAATTTTCGGGCGCTTGTATTTCAAAATATACACGTCAGAGAGAAAAACCGTTAAGACATAAGAGTTGGCATTTTACATCTATTTTCTAATTGTTGCATTGAAAATATTCTTTTCTTAAGTTATAAGCAATAATTTTGCAATTTGAAAATTAAAATCGAAAATTTTCGTCTTTCGGATGTTTAATTTTTTTGATTTTTTTTTTTCAGAGAGAAAATAAAATCTTAGCAATAATTTTGCAATTTACTTTAAAATGGGCAGAGTCGTGGTTCTCTAGATATGAATTTTTCTACCACGTAGAAAAAATTAACTAACAAAATCATAGAATGGAATCAATGATGGATAACGGAAAATACACCGCTCACAGTTGAATATAAGATTCTGTGAGTCGGAAAAAACCTTGAAAACGACAAATATTTTAAGCAGCAACCAAACCACCTCCGTCCCCCTTCTTCGAGAATGCTTAACATGATGGCGGTATTTAAAATTCTTTTGGAGTTGAACCCTCCCCCAAAATAGCCAAAAACCGCCCCCAAAAAAATATTTACCACTTCCCGTTACAAGCTTTAAACATTGAAAAATACATTATACAAAATTAAAAAAAAAACTCATTTATACTCTATTTCAATACGAATCGAAAACCTTTCAAAAGTTTTAAGTTTTTGAAAAAAGTTTGTCCCCGAATTTCAATTGCCAATAACAACAACAACAAAAAAATTATTCTACATTTTAATTTCTAGCACATACCACTATCTAAATAACAAAATTTCATTAAGAAATAATCATTTTTTTTTTTAAGTGGCCCAGTTGGTAAATTCTAACCCATTTAACAAAGTAACTATTTATATTAACTAGATTCCCTTTTGCTTTTTTTTAATCAAACGAACTGCTCATGCACGAGATTAGTTTTAATATGCCTTAGGCCTCTAGTCAGTGTGCAAATACAGTGCACTCACGATAACATGAACTAGTTAAAACAAATTTTAAAAATCAACAATCTTTTCCCACAAAAAAAAATTAAACATTTTTGTAAAATTTATTGCAATGGCATTATCACTGTTTTAATTAACGACGACTAGCAATATATAACATTATAGTAAGGGTATTCATTTAAACGTGCAAGTTTTCCATTTGTGCAAATCGTACCTGGGGTGCTTCATGAACGCATCTTCGAATTTTTGCAATTTGTGATAGTTGAGGAGCATTTAAAAAAATTTCAAAATTAAAATACCGATAAAAGCGAGAAAACTAAATTAAATTAACCTTGTTTATTATTTTAATTGCTTTAGGTATCCGCGTACTTCCTATTGTACAACCCCACCTACATTTTACGCAGTCCTTACTGTAGACTAGGGTTGGGCATTTACCCTCCCGCGGTCACGAGCTATGAAACGTGCCATCATTCGTCCCACCTTGCAGTTTCTGATTTCTATGCGTTCGTTCGTTTGAAAAATGAATATGCAAGAGACCCAGTCGGAATCAAACGTGCAAAAACAAAACCAGTTGTGAAAATTTCGGGTCAAAGACATTATTTCTGCGAAAGGCAATTTTTACCGCATGTATTATTGAATTGTAAAAAAAATAAGAGACTAAAAAAACTGCTCTTGTGTGCATCATTGTTGTAAAAAAACTCATTCATATTAATGGAAAAATAGTTTTAATTATCGGAAATGTACTTGTTGTTTTTACTGATGAATTTTGAGCTTAATAATTTTTTGTGTAGCTATGCGATGCTTTCGCAGTTTATTTATTTATTTACATCAGTGATGCACGAATTTCTACTGGGTAATGTTTTCTTTACGTGGAAAAGACAAAACACATTTATACTCATGTTTTTTTTTCGTTGGAATTCCTACACACATTTATATACATACTAGCGCGAAATTTTTGTTGTAAGCGTCAGCGCGCTGTCGACTTTTGGGCACCTCAGTTGGCCATCTCTACTGTAGACAATTGGGTTCATGTACCAAATTTCACAACTTTGTGAAATACAAGAATAGTATTTAAAATATTTTATGTTGTATAGGGGAAACCATAGCCTATTGTCCAATCTCGTTTAAATTTTGCAAACATCTTTGCACAAACAATATACATCCATGAATTAAGTTTCACAACTGTTGCTGCGTTAGATGCAAAGATATAACATTTTATGAGGCTTTGTTTAATGGAAGATGTCACGCCCCGATGTCTAATCTCGTGCACATTTTGTAAGGTATTTGGCATAGACAATATATGTACATCCTAACACCGAACTTCAAGCCTCTTGCTATCATAGAAGCCAAGATACAGCGTTTAAGTGTTTTTCTTGTATGGCCTCTATTCAGAAATAGTGCAGCGTTCAATTAGTCGCGCAAATTTGTACGCGCAAACTTTTCTAGATTGTTGCTTAAAGTTTCCCATATGAATTTTGACAGTTCGTTTGCGATGGTGAAAAAATGTACAGTTTATACAGTTTACGAAGGTTTTGGCTTAGATAAATACCTACAGTGAATTTTTAATTACCCCATTTGCTGAAAGGGCAGTTGCCAAAAAGCTTAACCTCTTTAAATCATGCAAGTTTTAAGTAATACTTCATGGTTGAAGGCTGATGTGTACACGAGCGTATTATGTATTTCATTAAGCAATACTCTCACTGGGATATGATGAATAATCTATCTATATATGTATGTATGTGCATTTCTATGTTGTGTTCATACAAATGTATTTTGCATATATTTGCGGTTGTGGCTAGGCAACTTTTGGTTGTACAATTTATAACGTTTGCACCATCTGTGCAACTTCCGGCATGACTTGTGTGTTTGTGAGTTTATTTAAAGTTGATTAAAATTAACATTTTAAATAAAATAAACAAAAAAAAAACCTTGCCGCAAAGATCTAAATCTGATTTGTGCAAGGCAGAAAAAAGTCTTGAAATTTGCTATGTTATTTATGAGCCCTAAATTGTAGAATTTACTTGTGGTCAGAAGCATGAAATTAAATTCAAATTTCCATGTCACTGACAATTTCGCTTCAGCTGCTTGGATGCATTTCCTTGACAGTTGCATGCCATGCATGCTGATATTTTTATACATACAATGTCCTCTCTTGTTGCAATTCATGTCATGCATTCTTTATTTACTCGTATTCTGGAAATTTTAGTTTTTATTTTTCTTTTGTTGAAACTTGTTATTTTTTTAAGGAAAAGTTGACTCAACATTTTGACATTTTTTTTACATACATACCTTGTTGGCATATCGTTATTTTTATATGGAAATTTATGGAAAATATTTTTCTGTATCAAATTTTTTGCAATTTTTGTATCTACAAACTTTATTTTCTATAAATTTTACCTTGTATGAGTCATATGCATGACGTTTTTGTAAATTTTTGTAACATAGTGTGGCACACACTATGCAGCATAACTATAAACTTATAGTATAAAAGAATGAAACGTTGGATTTGAAGCATTCCTTGGAAAAGTACTGAACAACAACTACATATTTTTTCGATTAATCGGTGTTGGCTCGTGGGGTGTTCAAGCCGAACAGGGCGCTCTTTCGTTAGGGGCCCCTTGATTTTTTATATTTTCTCCGCAATCAGTTTCGAATTTCATGCTTTCTATGGTCGTGAAATTGTTTAAAATGTGTCACTTGGACGCTATAGGTTTTATGGTACACCAGACGCTCGAGAACTTTTGCTGACATTGGTGCAGGTCACCTTCTATCGAGAATGAAATGACTCAAAGCATCGATTTTTCAGATGTTCGCTTGTCTAAAAGTAAGAAAAAATGTTCTCCTAGTTTCTTCGACTTTTGACTTACACTATTTAATTTCACAAAAATCAGAAAAGATCAGACACGCCCCATACAAGTAAAACACTTAAAACGTGATAGTGCTACTTGATGTCGGTAGTGTAACCAAATTTCTCAATAATACTACGAAAATCGTAAATAAGCTCTGAACAAAAAATTTCAAAACAAAGAGGGCGTGGCAATTCCCATACCAGCATAAGCTTCAAAACGCTTTACTGAGAAAATTATTTATGGTAATAGAAGCAAAGTTCACTCAAATAGTTAGAATAATTGGAAAAGCGCCGGACAAAAACTTGGCGAATTTCTACAAGTGAGCGTGGCGTCCCTTCATAGAAACAAAAACTTTACAACGTTTACTGAAAGACTTATTTAAAGTAGTGAATTCAAATTCTACACAAATACTTACAAGAAACAGTTTAGTCTAGCATCAGACAAAAAGTTAGTAGAGTATTGAAAAGAGGGCGTGGCATCACCTATATGAGAAAGTGTGAAAAAGCTAAGAAGAAATTATAAAAAAATACAAAATAAAAGCATAATATTTTTCATTTCCAAAATTTATTTTAAAATGCTTTTTACTTGATTTAAGCTTTAAGCTAAATAGCTAAAAAGGCTAATAGATGTAGTAGCTAAACTCCATTATTATTAAGTATAAACTGCAAGTGCCATATGGTAAAATTTTAATATATGAAATAATACTTCACTGTTTTAAAAAAAGTTTGGATAGTAGAGCAAAGATATAGTACAATTTTTGTAAGTACAAAATATTCCAAAAATCTTTAAAATTTTTTGTTCTCATAACTATTGTAGGAAATAATTTGGGGTTAAAAAAATTAAAAAAAAATTCCATCGTCAAATTTTGAGTTTTTACCTATAGTGTTTATGGGAGCACAGCGGTTTCAAAAAGTGCACTTGTTCAAGATTTATATATCACGTCACGTTTGCTTCTACTAACGCGCTTTTTTAATTTTGACTCTTTATGAGGGATAAATCTTACGGTTTGTCAGAATTACACTAACGCTTGCTTTAACATTTGCTTGTCTACTTTTAAACTTAAGCACTATATATTATTGTCTTTCATGCGCACTGTTTTTTATCTAAATAATAATATCATATCGCCTCATTATACGCACAACATTTTAAATAAAAAAATTTCAAAGAGACTACAAATTTTGCAATTTCAATTTTTGTATGTATTACAACGATATGAGAAGGATTCACACTTTTACGAAATTTTGGTAGACTTGCAGCTTTGTAATTGAATATTTATAATGAGAAGAAGGACCACCTCAAACGAGCCCAAAGTTCAACATAGTAATGCAGTTTTGTAGGCGATGCTTTGGAGAATAAGGAACTATTGCTCTTGGGAAAGGCGATTAAGATCTTTAAAAGATGATGAAAATCAAAGTGATCTAAATATAAATCTCAGCTTGATGGTGTACTTTATAACTACAGCTCAAAATATGTTCCTATACTACTTCTATGGAAACATATTTCGACCTTTAGCTTACACTCTCATTCAGATCGTAAAGTCTCCTAAATTTGTCGTCGCTGTTCTTCTTATGATATATGATACATATATCGTTTTACTTGTGCTACTAGAAGTGCTTCAGAAATATGGTTCATAGAAGAAGTATGGGCAATTATTTCGACATCTTGTAAATACTTTTTAAATGAGATATACATCATTTGTATTTAGATCATAGTTTTCATCTGTCAATGCTGAGAGTTATAAATTAGTTGATCGTTCCTTATTCTCCAGAGGTTCCTCTACCAAACCGCATACTCTATTTGCT